>APFE031462869.1:74335-97582 GCA_000404065.3 Pinus taeda
TTCCAGTGTTGGTGGCTATCCTTAAACCACCGCCCCTTTTTTACCAACATTTCATAGAGCACATTCAGCCTAGTGCTGCCATGCATTATTGCACATTTTGTATTACAGCTCTTTTCTTGGACTCATACATAACCCTTCGGATTAGGGGGGGAATGTTGGACACCTAATCCTAAAGGGTTAGAGTGGAAGCCGAATGGACAAAGCAGTCCAAGGGACCTTGGGATGTGAATCCCAACGGTCACCATATTGTACTATAAATGTACATCAATTTGTTAATAAAATAGCAATGCATGCTTTATCTTTCTATTTGTTTCTCGTTCACCATGTTTGTTTTAAAAAGTTACATATTTCTTTACATCAACAAATAGGGTGGGCCAATAAAATCCAACCCTTAGGATTTTATCAGCAGTTGATTTCCAATATAAATGTCCACCATAATCTCCTGCATGAAACTCTTTAAGTACTTTGGCAGTTTCTTCTTTGATTAGACAATTTAATAAAACACCTTCATGATTTTTCCAAAAGAGAGCATGATCTAAAACACAGAATTTAGAATTTTGGGTAAGGGGTAATTATCCTTTAAGGAGACTTTGTTTAAATTCCTCAAATCGACACACAGTCTAATCTCTCTTGTTTTCTTTCTAGTGGCACCAAATTTGAAACTCATTCTGAAAATCTAATGGGTGCAATAATTCCAGCTTCATACATTCTCTTAACTTCTTTCTCTATTAGAGGGAGGAGCACAGGATTGACCCTCCTAAGTTTCTGTTTGAAAGGTTTTTGGTTTTCCTTGAGAGGTATGGTGTGTTGGATAACAGATGTATCATAGGACTTTAGGTCCTCATAACTCCATGCAAAAACATCTTGAAATTCTTTGAACAGTTCAATATACTTCAGTTTTTGGTCAAGAGGCAGAGCTTTGGACAATTTTATCGTTTTGGGATTTTCTACAGTTCCAATATTACAATCCTCAATTTTTGCGTTTAATGGTTGTATTTTAGGTTTCCTAGAAATGTCATTTGAGTCAAAAATGTCCTCTAGAGGGGTCAGACCTGTAGGTAGAAAATTATCCTTCAAATCAATCACTTCACATTCTGCTCCAATAGCATCATTACATTCTATTTCTCCAAGTTCTTGTAAATCTGTTTTAGAAAAATTTATTGGTTGTAGAATTTGGTTCGCTGTTTTAGCATAAATATTTGTCTCAATTGTGTCCATTTGATCATTTTCACTTATGGTGCTTGTATCTATTTTTGTGCTGGAGAACTCTTCTTTGAGGGTCAGGAAATTATTGATTTGAATGTCACTGTCAAATACTTGCCAATTTTTGACATTATCAGGTACAGCTGGCCTATGTTTAATCTCAGCTGAGAATTGGTGATTTGGCTGAAATGGCAATTTACAAGTACTGGCAAAAGTTGCTAGACTGTGAGCATGTAGATTTTGATTCCTTGGAATTTTGGTGAGCTGAGATTCTAAAAAGTGTTAAGAATTTCAGTTGCTGCACCTCTGTATGATCTTAATCTAATGTCATTTGTGATAAAGTTTCCTTTCATTTTCTGAATTATCAAATCAGAATCTCCTAAAATTGATATCCTATCCGCCCCTAGGCTTTTGATCACTTTGAGCCCAAGGAGAAGGGCTTCATATTCGGCCATGTTGTTGGTGCACCTAAAATTTAACCTATATGCATGTCCTTCAGCATGATCATTTCTCATATTGTGTATCCAAATGCCTGCCCCTGCTCCCAACTTATTGACATGTCCATTAAATTCCAAATACCATAGGATTTATTGTTTAGAACTATTATCAGAAGTTTTCAAGATTTGTTTAGTAGGCAGGTTTGAATTTTCAGTTTCATGGGATTCCTCTTGTGTGACTGTCAATTTATTGTTCTCTAAGACTTCTTGGATTTGAATAGTGGATTTCTCATTTAGGAGTTCATCTTGGCCTAAGATCAGAATTTTGACATTAGATGGGGGGCAAATCTCAGTGTTGTACAAGATGAAAGAATCCATGTCTGAATGCATAGAATAAATAGGAAAGTTTTGGGGTTTTTCTTGGCTACTAACCACATACTTCATCAAAGTTTCCCTATATAATCTCTTTGGTTGGCCAAAGACTATGATGGTGGCATAGGACATGTCAAGCTGTAAAGGACCTTGAAGCTTGGCACCCCAAGATCTAGATAATAACATCCATTAGAATTGTCTTGGCAGGGTATTGGACCAGTGATACACATAGATCTTTAATCAATCCTAGGCATCTAACTTGGCTAGAATCAAATGAGAATAGATATTTGTATGGCCGAGTTATATCTAGTTCCAATTTTTCCATCACTGATTTGGGCATTAAGTTGTGAGAGGCCCTAGAATCAAACATTGCATTGTGAAGTATCTTATCATGAATATTTAAGCTGACATAGAAAGGAGGAACTCCTCCATCTACAGACTTTCCATTTACTTCAAGTCCAAATATAGGTTTTGGTTGGTCATCAAGGACATTCACTGCATCTCTGTTTTCTGGAATTTGTACCGATCTACTGATTTGTTCCCTAAAAACTTCATGCCTAGCCAATTCAGACAGTGGAATGGTTATTTTTAACTTTCTTATTTCGGTCTCCAGATTGAAGGGTTTTTCTGTTTGTGTTTTAACATTTCAGGCAGCAAGGTTATCCTTTTTAGCTGGGTTTTCTCTGTCTGATTCTTTCATTGGAATATTATTATGTACTGAAGTCACTTTTACATCATTTTCTAAAGGTTCCTCTATGATTTCTTCAAGAGGAAGAATAGGTGGAGGGTGCTGGTCTGATTTTTGTTTGGCTGAAACATCTTCAATGATTAGAGTATTTCAATTTGAAATTGGTTCAGGAGTAGTTTGTATATGAGAATCCTTGAGTTTGGTTTTAGTAGGCTGTTTGATTGCTTTGTGCTTGGGATCATCAAGGATATCTATTCTCCTACTTCTCAAGTTATACTATTTGTGGACTTCATTTACAGTTGTGTCATACCCTTCCTTGAAATCAAAGGATTCCCCTGATTTCATTTGAAACTGACCAAGAGTATGAGCCTCTTGATCTTCTTGAGTTAGGAAAATTTGTTGTCCACTATTGAGACCCATCAAATTGATTTGAGTATCTTCCATTGGTTCACTAGATGTTGAAGCCTCAACATAGTTTTCTTGGAATGGCAGTCTGATGTTTTGGTCAGGACCAACTTTCCCAGTGTTAGAATTCGGGTTTTTCCTAAAGTTTGGGTTCCTCCTAACATTACTTGATTGGCCATCCCATGATGATTTCCTCTCAATAGTTTCAACTCTATCCCCAATTATATCCATACCTTTAATTATCGCATCTAATTTTTGTTCAAACGCAGAAGGCTCTTCCTTAAAAGTTGCTCTTCTCTCAGATCTAGCCCGGTTTCGTTTAGAAATTAGATTAGCTTCTACACTGACAGCTATGCTTTGCATGTCTTCTAAGCTTGGAGGAGCTCTTTCCCTGAGCTGGTAGGCCATATCCGAGTCAAATCCATCAGGGAATTTGATCAAGGCCAAGTCTGGTGGTGGTCTAAGATTAAGAGGAATAGCATTGTACACATTATTAAATCTGGCACAGTAATCTTGAACAGTTTCTTGTGGGCCTCTTTTCAAGCTATCATATTCTGATAGGATATGTAATGGATCCTTCTTCTTTTCCCATCTGTTCAAGAAAGTTTGATAAAGGGCTTCTGGATTAGCAATGGTATTTTCAAGGAGTGCCCTAAACCAGGCCCTGACATCGCCAGTTAAACTTTGGACAAAGATCTTCATCCTAACATCATCATCATCAATTTCATAATTCTCAAAATAGTCTGTCATTTTCTTTGTATGTTGCTATGTTGTGTAGGTATCAACAACATCAAAATAGGTGATTTTTCTTTGGTAATCCTGAGGCATAGCCCCTAGATTTGCAGGTAATTGCAAGGGAGCATATCAGTTTTCCATATTTACAGGGATAAATGTTACACCTAGAAGAACAGGGATTACAGTTGAAATATGGGCTATAGATGGGGGGGTAGAAGAGATGGTTTGGAGGAATAATGGTGAACTAGGAGAAGCAACTGTGATAGGAGAAAGGGCTTGTGATTTTCTAGTAGTAAGTTGAGTTTGGATAGGTTTCTACTAAAGTGTTTCAGGATTTGAATCAACAGAACTCTCTTGATTTTCAGGTTTTCTAAGGCTCTTAGGGATCAAATTGGGATTGTCAAAAATAAGTGGGGAATTTGGATCTGGGTTTGACCTAGTGTAACGAGTTTTCTTCTTTGGAGCCAGCGTCTAGAAGTAGATGTTTTGGTATTTTCTGGAAATATTTGAAGGATACAAGTTTTGAAAATATTTTAAAGGGAGCTTTTGAAATACAGAAGGCGTTGGGCCTTCCTCTAGGTATGTTTGAAACAAGGAAACTAATCAAATCTTTGAGACAACTGTTTAAATCCTAAAAACTAGGCTAGAGATAGATTGAAATAGCTTTTATTTACTCTTGTGATTGTATAACAAAAACAGTTTCAAAGGCTAGCTGGCTAACTTCAGACTCCATCTGCAATTTTTAGAAACTAGACTGTAGTAACAAACAATCATTCAGGTCCCCAACGGAGTCGCCAATGATGTTATCGCTCAAGTTGTTCCCCAGGAGAGGAATACAGTTGAGGTAACCACAAACCAACCTTTTGAACACAAATTCTAGTCAATCTGCATGCAGAGAGGGCTCTCTCTTTATGATTTAGCTTTGTTGGAGGTATTTTAGGCTAGTTATGATGTACAGGGTTTTGTTTTAATTTTGTTGGATGGTGATCTTGAATAGAACTAGGATGCAAGTATGAACAGTTTATTCCATTGGGCTAATGGAGTCTATGAGGGTGAACAACTGAATATGATTTCTTTGACCAAAGGTGATACTACAGAGTAAGGTAATCAATCTTGGAGCAATCTTATGATCTGGAAATAGATGGAATGAAAGCCAGTGGGTGAGGGAAAATGCATGAGTATTATCAAGGGGCAGTGAAGATTTCCTTATTAATATTCAAAGTGAAAGAATTAGTGGAAACATGAGCAACTAAGAATTCTTGTTTATGCTAACTCTGAAGAAAACATAAGTAATAATAGAGATTGAACACAGAGTGTATTTAAACAAATTCTGGGCTATTCTTTTTCTCCATTACTAAGATTATGAAACACATATGAAATTTGCAAACACAGAAAATATAAAACACAGGTTAGAATAACTTATTGACCCATAGAAAGACACAAGAATTCTGTAGCAGGACCCAGAACATCAAATCCACATTCAGACGGTGCAGCAACAGTAAAATTCAACAACCTTTCTATTAAAAATCCTCAGAGTTATAGTGCAGTCCAGAAGAGATATCACCAACCCCGAATACATCTCACGGGGAGGTATTTATACAAAAAAGGAGTTACAAAATATCTTATGGAAAAATATCCCACAATAACTTCATTCATCTACTTTATAGTAGAAGTAAATGAGAGAAATGAATGCAGAAGTAAATATTGGTGTGCTAGCTGTTCAGTTGGTTAGAGATATTTGACTTTTTGAACTGAGTGAGTTGGCTGGTAGTTGTCCCTTTAATCCGCGTTCCTACGTTGTTGTCCCGGCTCTTTCATCTGTGCTTTATTCCACTTTAATGCATTATAGTCCCAGATTGACTCCCTTTCTCTGTTGTCTTCACCTTTATGATATGTGCCACGTGTTTTGACATTGGATTAAATGCAGATGATAAAGAAAAATTAGAACTACCTTGGTAAGACCTCCAACATGCTCTGCCAGCATTGGTCTATTAGCAACTAGTGTCTTTGTATTTTTATTAATGTTTCATCAGCTTTAGTATACCTGTAGAAGTTGGGCTGGGCTGCAAAAATATGATTTATTTCATGTTCGATATAGAACAGATTTCCAACTTGTCATATAAGCTCTGTCCAGAGGGATGTCCTATGTTTTCTTAAGTGCTACATGATGTTTTGATATGATTGGCAACATATGTATTTACCCTGTGAGCATATTGTTCATGTGTCAACAGTCTTTGATTGCTAGTTAACAAATTGAGTAGACCCTTCTGCTACAAGACTGTAAACTTTTCTGTAAAGGAATTTATTTCCATCTGCATTTCTTGGCACTTTCTTTCCAGATTCTGTATAAAATTCCTCATGGTTAGCACCTTTTTCACTGTCAAAATAGTGTATGTTCTGTCCCTGATCTCCAGAGCTACTAGTTGTTCCCTGGTGTGGGTGTTCAAAAAATGAATTAGTCTATTGGCCTGCTCGGGCATGTTTCCCAATGATGCTCTGGCCTTTTTAATCTCTACTTGGGCCTTTTCTATCAATTCAATTTTCTCATGGATCATCTGAATTGATTTCCATTGATCAACGATAGACTGGCCACTTTTGGTCCACAAAATTATTTTAATTTCTGCTAGAGGTTTATCAAGGGTGAGATATTTCTCCAAGGATTTCACCTTATTATCCAAGGCCTTTACCTCTCTGGTTTTCTCTGCCACTGTTATCTTAGATTTTTCATAGCTTACCTCTAGCTTGGCCAACATTTCTTTGGCCTCTTTGAGCTCTGACATTTGGTCTTCTAGCTCTTTTACTACTTTCATCAATTCTTCCATGCTCATGCTAGTATCTCGTCTTGTTGTTGCTTCTGCCGCTCAAGCATCTGTGGCTGATGTACCTGTTGTTGATGCTGGGGCAGTCAGAGGGATTGCTACTGCAACTGTGGGAGGGGCAGTGGTAACTATTGGAGTTATTTCAGGTGCCTGGGAGGTCAACTCTCCCTGCTTGGCTTGCAATGCTTTCTCCAATTCTTGCTCCATTTTAGTTATCCTTTGATTCATATTTATTAGCAAATCCATCATGTCTTCTTCTGCCTTTTCTTGTGCAAGTTCTGTAGTTTGTGGGTGCATAGTAATGGGCAGCTTCAATTACTTCCTAAGTGCAGCAATATCTTCTTCCTTTCTCTTTATCAGTGCTTTGATGTCATTGGCATCCTTGGGATCATGTCCCAGCTCAATAATTATCTCTTCCAAGGTCTTTATTCTATTGTCTTTAGCCAAGGAGGATATCTTTTCCAAATCCAATTGGGGAGATGTATTGCTTAATGACTCCTTCAATTGGTGGGCCAGTATTGCCTTGTGTGTCAATCTAGCATAGACCATTTCACCCGTTTGTTTGTGCAGCTCAATTTGGTCCATTGGGTGTATGCCTTTGGCAAGGACCTCCAGATTTGTTCTTATGTAGTCAACAGTTGTCTGTGGTTGCTGAACTTTAGGCTTGAAATGAATTAAGATCATTTTTTCCTCCTTAATGTCATATGCTACCATTAGTCTTTGCTGTTTGGAGGGTGTCATTCTAAGAAATTGATCATAAAGATGCAGTCTCAATTGCTCATTCTGGGCCTTAATGTCCATGAATGTTCTTTTAATATCAGATCATTGCTTACTTTGCAGCCTTGAGGAGGAAACTTCCATACCATGCTACCTCTCCATTTCTTGCCTATGAGAGCTGGTGGACGTTTGTTGGTTGGATGCCCTCTCCTCTCTTGGGCTTTCTATGATTTCTTCAATAATCTCCTCTTCAAGTAGAGGATCTACTCTTTTCCTTTTGGCCTCTGGCTGCTCTGTTGATCCACTTACAGGTGTGGTCTCTTCTCTGTCCCTTTTCTTGTTCCTTTCCTCATTAACAGGAGTCTGTAATGATGGTACCTTTGGTGCCTCTATCTGTAGTGAAGGGGCTTGCCCTTGAACCTGTTCCTTTGATGTGGCAGGCTGATCTGTCATTGTGTGCTGCTCTGTATCCACCACCTCTTTACCCTTTGATGTTCTAGCAGTTGATGTAGTGTTTTCTTGGGCTGGTTGTTGTGAAGTTCCAGAAGTTGATGTGCCTTCTCCAATTTGTTGTGGCACTTTGAATGACGCCTGCCCAAAAGAATCTAGGTCAAGAGTCTTTTCAAGATTTTTCATATTTTGTTCCATTTTCTCTTCCTTGGTGAGTTGTTCAATTAGTGTGCCTTCTACCCACTCATCCTAGTTGGAAAATTGTTTTATTTCAGTAATCTTGCAATGTTCATAGGTTGACAGCCTATATTTTATTTTTCTTGCATTGATAAAGCCATTTGGGTCATAGGGTACCCACCAAAAGCTCCTCTTTAATCTGAATTTTTCACCCAATATCTAGTCAGCCTCTTGGCATCCTTCTTTTTTGTTCATGATGTAGGGGCCTAACTGATCTCTCAATTTCAATTGAGCCTTTTTCTTAGCACTATGAAAATGAGTAAAATCTGAATTGATAAATTGCCTAAAATATTCCAAGGCAAACAGTCTCATTGGCACATATTTTGGCAACTTGTAGGGGCACAACTCACAACCATATATCCTGATCTCAGTGTGATTCTGGTATAAGTACCAGTCACCTATTTTGTAGCTTTTGGAGAGCTGTAATATTTTCTACATATCATAAGATAATCTAGGAGGAGGAGCCCTCATCAGCAGAGAAGAGGCTGGATAGACAAACATGTCAATAAACTCACAGTAAGAGTAAGGAGAGTTGTGGACTTCATGAAAGACTGAGGTCCAAAAAATCACAAACCTCTTTTCTCCTTTAGAGTCCAATTTTCTAATGGGAAATTGGAAACTGTCTGGCTGATAATAGAGGAGAAGATGATAGATGTAGGATGAGTACTTGAAGGCTCCCTCCTTATCTAGATTCAAAAGCTCGTCATGGATCTTTTTGGCAATGAATTTAGCATAGTTGTATTTGACAGCAGGGGGTTGCCCTAGAGTGAATATGGATAATAAGACTAGTATAGCTTCATCAATATATTCACTTGTCTTGAACCCTAGGATATAAGATATCATATCAACAAGTAATTTACCCACTTCATTGAAACATGCATAGTGAAAAGGGGGTGGCTCTGTAGGCTGACAATTTGGTTTCATAAATACTTGGGCAATTCGAGTCATCTCTGAGCTGGGGAGTTTGGGACCTTCATCAAGCAAGAATTTCATAGTAAGAGGAAACAGAAGTTGAGTTGGTTTGAAGATTAGCATTTGATTTATGGAGTCAGGAGTTATATGAAAGAGGGTAGTTCTAGATGAAGTTTTGACCGCTCTTTGGGTTGGTTCATACTTTTCACAACAGAGGTGAATTATCTCAGGGAAAACATTGACAGAGGGGAGGTAGTACATGGGTAAATTTGATTCCCATATCCCATAGAAATCATTTTTTCTTAGGTAACTGTTCCTGAGTTCACAGAATGCTTGGAGATGGTTTCTGTCATCAAATAAGTCCTGGATTTGATAATCTCTATCAGCTAATGACAACCATTCCAATTCCTTGTGAGGTGCATTGAGAGGGGCTATATTGAGGGCTACTGGAGCCTCCATTGTTCAACTGTTTATGATTTTGAAACTGTAATTCGGGTTTATGTGGGCAAAATAGTCCAAACCACAGCTCAATGCACTTTTCTATGGGAATTACACCGTGATATTGGTTTGTATTAGCTCAGTGGGCATAATTTACATGGGGAAACGGAGTTTGCAGGATTCCTTGGCAAAATGGGCAACAACAGTAGGTAATAAGGTAGTTTTTGGGGTTTGTCAGTGAATTTGCAGGCCGGAACGAGCTTGAATTTAGCTCAGTGGGCAGATTTTTGGTAAGAATTGGGCAAAACAGTGGTTACGGTGCGTATTTTTGAAGACAGCATAGTCTTTTTCTTCAAATTTTGGGTTCTGCGGGCAATTTTATAGAGAAAACTAAAAAACAGGGCTCGGGAGCGAAATTGATGTAAATACCTGTTTTAGCGGTGAAATGTACAATTTGCAGGTGGCGAACCGAGCTAAGAGGCCAAGCTGCAGAGTAAATTTGCTGGGTGGCGGACTGGGTGGTCGAATGACTGCTCTTGGACACAAATCGGCATGCACAGGTTGCGCAGAGGAGACAAACAGAAATGGGTGAAAACAACGCTTTTACCTCTTTTTAACAAAAAATTTGACTTTGGTGGGCTTTGGTACGTTTCTGTCGAATGACGTAATTTTTTGTCGTGTAGCGGGGTATGGAAGATGACTTGGCGGGTGACACAGAGGTGAGGTGGTGACATAAGTAGGTGACATGGCACTGACGTAGAGGTGACGTCACAGGATGACATCATCAGGGTTCATTGGGGGTGGTAAGCAGTATTCCCTGCACCGCCTTTGGGCCAGGGTGGTATTGAAGGGGGGGGCTCCAATCACGCCAGGAAGCCGACACGTGTCTTATGTATGGTGGAAATACTGCCCATTCCTCGGATGCTATCATTCGGTGATCGAAGGGGTTCCGATATCACAGATAGCTGTTGGATTTGTGTGTGATGATCAGACAGTTGGCGGTGAACGAAGTTGGCGGGCGGGTATGGCGCGGGTCCCACCACAAATTTTAACATTTTGTAATGTTCACGGGGTATAAAAATTTGGCTAACAGGGTTTATATGGCTTATGTCAACGGCTTTGGTTATTTGTTTAACCAAATGTTAAACAAACCCTGATGGAGCATGTGGAGGGTTGTTATTGGCCCCGGGTGGACCAATAACTCCCGACAAAAAATTGAAATATGGCTATAATTGCCAGGGGTCGGGATATTTAGATTTTTTAGGGATTTTTTGTGTATTTTATATAATAAGGGCAGAGAAAATTTATATAGGAACTATATAATAAGGTTAGAATGTTAATATGAAAGGTATGATGTTTTAAGCAAAGCACTAAGTTTGAAAAGTGAAAACTTAGGCTATAGGGAGGGTCACAAGGAGAAAGATTTTACACAACAAATGTGGCTTCTTGGCTCATGGAGAAAACATTATTTTGCTGAAACTTTCACTTAAGATGGAGTGGTCTAGGGACTTTGACCGGATCTCAATATCCTGGGGGAATGTTAGTAAGTAATTGTTGTGAGGGGAATGAGGGGAAGTTAGACATGCAACATCTAATTTGTCACCATAACTTGCCATGGCATTCATAATATCCATAAAAGATGAATTATATTCGAGTAAAGAAATCACTCATGCCACTGCTTCTGCAACATCAAAACTACTTACCCATCCTATTATACCTAAAAAAATTTCTTCATTTTCCTTGGGTGCATTTGAACTAGCAAACCATGGTTCTCTTCTTTTCTTTTAGCTGTCCTCCTATCTAAATCTACCCTTATCTCTTCCAACGGCCCAAATTAAGCAGTTGGGCTCCTTTGCTTCTCTACCTATCTACTCATCTGCTAAGCTTGAACTGTTTGGACAGACCTTTATTCTCTATTCTAAGACAAGTAAATTGAAATATGAACCTGGCCAAGATTAAGCTGTTTGGCCATTCATGAACTATGATAAGAGTCAAGCAACTGTACATAGTGAAATTCTTCAAAATATGGAACCTTTGCAGCATGGAAAGGATGAACATATTTGGCACTTCTCCAGTCAATCATGAAAAATGAAACCTATTGGTATAGGAACCTAAGCAGTATCATGTGAATATGAATTTATATCTTGTATTATGCTTATGCTTATGTTATGGATAGGTTAAACTGAGGGATACACCAGCAAAATGAAAGTAATGTGATCTGTGGCATGCTAGGATAAGCATGGATAAGACACTAGAAGAAAGGTTGCTTCGTAAGGACAATGTGGTTTTGGATGTGTGGTACTACTGTTGTTCATATGTTGTATATGTTGTACAAGTTGCATCTATGATGTGTTCACATGCAATTTTGTGTATATATAGTGTGTGTACATGTTGTTTATGCAATGTTATGTACAGGATGATACAAATAGTGTTGTGCGAATATTGCATATGGTGTTTTTCACATGATTGGATATGCAGTGTTGTGTACAGATGATGCTATATACATGTTGGATCTGTAGTGCAACGTACATGTGGTGTTGTGTGCATGTTGTACATGTGGCAATATGTACATATGGTGTTATGTGCATGACTATACAAGTGGTGTTGTGTGCATGTGGTGTTTTGTACGTGTTGTACAAGTGGTGTTGTGTGCAGGTGGTGTTGTGTGCATGTGGTGTTTTGTACATGTTGTACAGGTGGCGCTGTGTGCAGGTGGTGTTGTGTACATGTTGTGCATGTGGTGTTGTGTACATGTGGTGTCGCGTACCTAATGTGCACATGGTACTGTTTACATGTGGTATTATGTACACAATGTATAGGTGGTGCTATTTACATGTGATGTTGTTCACATATTGTGCAAGTGGTGCTTTGTACATGTGGTATTGGTGTACATGTGGGAATGAGTGCATGTCGTACATGTTGTGTTGTAGGCATGGGGTACTATGTATGTGCATTGTGTAGTCATGGTATCATGACATATGCATTCATTTTGTTGCACTCTATATACGTATTTGTGTTGTATTGTAGACCAAGTGTTGATGTATGTGTTGTATGTCTGGTTTAGGTGCATGTATTGCATGGTGTTGTATGTAGTTTGTGATTGTATGTCTGTAATTCACACTACGTGTACATGCACATGCTTTATGAGAAGGCACTTGGTTTGTATCTGGCGTGGAAACTGATCTAGAGCACATATGGAATAAAGACAAAGGTAGAATTTAAGGATTGATGAAAGGATAAGTATCATAATTTTATTTAGTTTTATTATGCATGTGATTTATGATTATGGTAGATGATGATTATATGTGATTTACAATTCTAGTTTATGATGGTTATATTTGATTTATGATGTTGATTTATGATGGTTTTGTTTGAGCTAACCTAATGTGATATGTTTATACATGATGATGTGGTCAACGATGCTAGTTTGACTTGTTGTGATAGGAATTAAATAGGATTGCAAGTATACCTTATTGATGAGCTACCAATGAGGTATGATTTGAAGTTATTTAAATTTATTTTGAATCTAATGGAAGTTATGTGTTGTGGTATAAGAAGCATGGAAATCCTTAGTTGGATGGTTGAAATCGATTGCAAGAATTAGCAGCAAAAGTGAAAGAAATTGGAACATGCAATAGTATGCTCGTAAAACACTTCAGGTGTAGGACCATTGTGGGACACATGTACCCGATAGTTTCCATTGATTTCCATGATGATGCTATGATTGGTATGATGGTTGGGGTAGGTATATGCCTTGGTTGTTTGATCGTTCAATGTGACGAAGCCTTTTCCAAGGGATGGATCCCCCGGGTTAGGGGTACAAATGGAACTTGGAAGGTGAGTGGCTACATGGAAGGGGTGAACAAATTCCCGAGTAACTGTCTAGCAAAGAAGGGAAGGTCATGGATATATATTTTTTGGTCATGAGCATTGCCTGATGGAATCAAATTCACATTAGGAGTGTGCCCTATAACAATGAGTTAGTAAATGTTCATTGAGAGGACAGGTGGCGCAAGATTATAACGATGGACATTGGATGCAGATTTGACTTTGTAGTGGATTCTGGATTTCCTTGAAAGGAGGTGAATCCTGGTATTACTTTGAGGGTGGAGGTGTGATCCATTGGATTCCCTTGTTGACTGATACATGCATCGTATCCTTTTATTTATTGGTTTAGAAAATGTGCATATGTGTATATGTGGTTATTATAAATACCATAATGAGTTGTGTTATAGATCTCCAACTCTAGTAAGCGATATGGGTGCCATGTTATTACATTGTCACGTTATTATTTTGTTATGATGTTTTTCTTTCAGCAAGGTGATCATTGTAAATACTGCATCATGCTATGCTGTAAAGGTCCATGGGAAGTATGTTTGCTTTTCAGTTTTTTTGCTGAGGTCTTGGTGTGGTCTAACACCGATGATGGTGTTCCCCAAGGGTGAGGGTCCTATAATAGCCCCAATGAAAATTCCATGTAATAAAAGTTAATAAAGGCAAAAATAATAACCATGGTTGATGAGACACTTATTCCAAGCTGAATGTTGGGGAAGACATCCTAGCGGGTGTTCATTTGGTTGTTTATGGCTAAGGAAATTGGCAAAAGAAATAGCTAAGGTTTTGGAAAAGAAAAATGGCATTTACTTATAAAAATATTGGAAAATAAGATAAAAGGAAGGTGAAAGGTCACAAGTTACATGTGAGAAGGAAATTTAAGGAAAATAATGAAAAATGAAGAAAATAAAGGCCTCATTGATAAAAAGGTTTCTGAGGATCAATTGGAAATATCTTAGTTAGTGTGAGGTCTAGGATCAAGATTTTTCTATGGTTATGCATGAGATCAAGAAAGGAAAGGAAGGAAAAAAGAAGGAATGAGCAAGCAAGGAAGAGTAGGGTCAAGCAGCTACAACATGGTTCTCTGCAAGTATCACTTTGCATGTGTGATTTCCCTACTAGATATGGCATGCATGGTATTGCATGTGGTTCTTTTGTTGCTATGGCATGGGTTTTGCTAGGTGTAACAGTGTTTGTAGCCTAGCCTTTCCATTTTTGACTAGCCATGGTGTGATGGCGTTCTCGTGTTTTGGTTGAGCTGTGTTAACACCCAGGTTGTTCCCTATGACTCCCAAGGGAATACGGCTGGGGTAACCACTAACCAATCTTTGGACTACAGCTTCTAGCCCAGCTGTAATCAGAGAGGGCTCTCTCTTTAAGGTTTGTCTCTGTTCTGTGGAGATATTAGGCTAGTTATGATGTAAAGGTTTTGGTTTATGTTTGGTTGGAAGGATGTCTTTCTGTACTTAAAGTGGGGATCTGCAGATAATGTTAGTCCATTGGGCAATGGAGTCTGTGGCTATTGGTTTCTTGAAATCTTGAGTTTGAGCAGCTGGAGTTACAGGGCCATTTATATACTTCATGAAACAAACTTGGAATTATGATGATGGAATGTAAACAACCAGTGAAAAGCAATTAATAATTTTCCACTAAGCTGAGGTGCGTGAAAGAGATATATTCCTCAGGAGCAAACTTGAATTCCTGGAACAATAATCACTGTGAAAGATATAGTGTGAAAGGGTAGCAATTAAAAATTATGCTTTCATTACTATAACTGAAGAAAAACATTCAAAATAGCTCAGATTGAGTTCAGGGTAATCTGTGATTAAATCCTGGAACTATTCTTTCTCCTTGCTATTCACTGTAAGACACAGGAAACATGAAAGAGATATGAAAGATAACAAAACACATAACAAAGAGTTATAAGAAAAACTTATTGTGCCATGAAATACGCAGGAATCCTGTAACCCTCAGCTAAACAACACAAAGCATCAAGCAACACAAAGCTTTGGAAATTCCATTATCTTTTGTATTACTTCTCTGAGAGTTTACAGTAAAAGAACAATAGAATAGATATCAGCAAAAATCCGACATCCAACGTCCAACCCCTGCTAACTTATGCGAGGGGGAATATATAGAAGTGTTTCATACAAAATATCTCAGGCATTGAGTCATCTGAGAGATAAAATATCTTCTTTAACTCGTACAGAAATAGTAGATAAGAAGTTATTACAGCCTTTAATACAACATAAATGCTCTTTACTCCTGTCAGAAGATTTCGACCTTTGGAGCTCACCGAGTCGGTTGAACGCTTTGTTATAACTGCTGAATGACGTGTCTGTGTAGCTCTGTCCTCCTGTAGCTTTTTGGCCCTGTCACCTGTGACTGTCAGTGATGTTGTGGTGGCCGAATGGTTGTGTTGAGTTGGCTCAGCCTCTTCCTACATACCTGCTGATATATCTTTATTTTCCTGTGCATGACAATTTGTATATTTCAAAAAGAAAAAACATAATCACTGACTTTGGTTCAGCAGTAATTATATCAAATTGTTCCAGACTTCCTGTGTAGGCAATTGATGCCTCAAAATTGACCCCATGGTCTCATCTGCCTCTGTATATTTATAAAAATTGGGAGGCTCATCAAATAAGTGAGTAATTTCATTCATAATAAAGAATAAGCTCTCCACCCTGTTGAAAAGGGTCTGTCCTGATGCTGGCCCTGTTTCTGATGATGTGCTGGTTGTTTCTGCAATCTGATTAGCAGCAAAAGTGTTGACCCTCTTGGCGTATTTTTCATGTAAAAGTAGCCTTCCTGAGGGCTCCATCAAGCTAGAAAGGCCTCTGTTTTGTAATGCCATGAACTTGTCCTGGAATTTATTGATATCTGCCTACATATCCTGGCTTCTCCTTTCTAAGGTCTGTACCAGGTTTCTTAGTGTCAGGACCCTTTTGACCATTGAAATGGTCTCAATCTTGTTGGCAATTCCCATTTTGATCAGCTGAGAGCTTGTCCTGTAGTTAAGCACATTTATCATTCTAGTGGCAACCTCAGGCATGCTTCCTAGAGATGCCCTTGCCCTTTGGATTTCCCTGTGTGCTTTTCCAATGAGAACCATTTGCTCATGAATAGCCTCAATGTACTCCCACTGGTCTGTGATGGACTGGCCAATATTGGCCCACAGGATTCTCTTGAGCTCAGCTGTTACCTTGTCTAGTGTGAGCTCCTTTTCTAGCTCATTTATTTTCTTTTTGAGAGCCTTTACCTCTCTTTCTCTCTCAGCCACATTTTGCTTGGATTTGTCATATTTCTCATTGATCTTGGCCAGAGTTTCTTTGGCTTGATTCAACTCTGACATTTGGGTCTCCAAGGCTTGAATTTCATTTCTCAGCTTCTGCATGTCAAGGCTTTCAGCCTGCCCTGTTACTGGTGTTGAGGTGGAGGGTGCTGCTTCTTGTGTCTGCTGACTGGGAGGGGCAGTGGTTTGAGGAACTTCCTCCAGATTAATTGTTTCGGGAGGAGGTTGTGAAATTTGTCCTGCCTCCTTTTGCTGCAATGTTGCCTGAAGGGCAGCCTCTGATTCCTCTAGCTTCTCTTGTGTCTGGATGAGTTGTTTGTATAATGTTATCAGCATAGCAGCTGCATCCTTGTCTTGTCTAAGCTGGGCAACCTCTTCAGTTTGAGGATGAAGAGTTGCTGGGAGTTTTATCATCTTCCTTAGTGTTTCCATATCAGCATCCCTTAGTTTCAAAAGCTACTACACTGCTTTGACATCCTTAGGATCATGCCCAAGCTCTATTATGATGTCCTCTAGATCTTTGATCTTGTTGTCCTTTGCTTGAGAGGAAGCCCTTTCCAACTCAAGTTGTGCAGTGGTATTATTTAGGCTATTTTGTAGCCTGTAGTTCGCCAAGGTCTTGTCTGCCAAGGAGGCATACACCATCTCACCCGTTTGTTTGTGTAATTCGATCTGATCCATTGGGTGGATATCCTTGGCCAGGACCTCAAGGTTGGTCCTGATGTAATCGGCAGCTGATTGTGGTTGCTGCACTACTGGTGTGAAATGGCTCATTATCATTTTACCCTCATGTGCGTCATAAGAAGACATGAGTCTTTGCTGGTTAGTGGGAGCCATCTTCAGCAAATGATTATACAATTGCAGTCTTATAGGTTCATTTCTCTTTTTGATATCCTTGAACTACTGCTTGATGCTCTTTTCCCCTTCCCTCTGTTGGCTTGAGGAGCTAACTTCTCCTCCTGCTGCCCTCTCTTGTTCCTGCTGGAAGGAACTTGCTAAGGCCTCCATGCTGGGCAGGCCCATACCCGAATTTTTCCCTATTGGCATTTCTTCTTCCGAAAAAGCGTTCAATATTTGCCTCTTCTCCCCTTGAGTTGTTGAGGTAGTGAGGGGAGTCTCTCTATCTCTTTTCCTGCTTATGTCCTCTCTTTGTGGGGTTTGGAGGACTGAAGTATCAATTCTCGATTCTTGCCTAGGAGGCACCATTCGTACTGGCTGCTGCTCTGTAACCATTGGGGCCTCTGCTGTTTGTTCTTTTTGCCCTAGCTTCTCCTTTTGTGGCTATTGTACCTGTTGAGGTTGTTGAACCTGTGCTTGTTGTACCTGTTCTTGCTCCATCTCTTTTTCCTTGCCTTTGCTGGGAGCTTGACTTGTAGTTTTGACTGCCTCCTGATGTGCTGTGGAGGATGAGGCAACTGCTCCTACTTGAGGTTTTGGTAGAGAGAATACCTGTGTAGGAAGTTCCAAGTCAGCCATTTTAAGAAGATTTCTTCTTGCTCTCTCATTCAGTTCTTCTTGTGTAATAGGTTCCTCTAGTGTGCCTCTTTTCCATTTTGATTGATTTGCAAATTGTTCAATGTGAGGCAACCTTAGATGGTCATAACTAGAGAGCCTATATTTGACCCTTCTTAATGATATGGAGTGCTTGGGGTCATATGGTTTCCAGAGGAAACTGGTCTTTAGGCCAAGGCTTTCTAGCATTTTGTCAGCTTCTTTCCAACCTTCCTCCCTCTTGTTCAAAACAAGGTGGCCCAATTGGTTTTTCACTTTCAGCTGTGCCTTCTTGCCTTTTCCAGAGAAGTGTATCATATCAGCATTCCCAAATTGCCTGAAGTATTCAAGGGCAAATAGTCTCATGGGCACATATTTGGGCAGTCTGTATGGGGGTAACTCACAACCATATATTCCGATAACGGTGTAGTTTTGGTAGAAATACCAATCCCCAATGTTGTACACTTTTGACAACTGAAGGATTCTCTGCATCTCATCTGTCAGTCTTGGAGGAGGCGAGCTCAGGAACAAAGACATCGCTGGGTGGATGAAGAGGTCTATAAACTCATAGTAAGTGTATGGAGAATAGGCTCTGCAGTGAAAAACTGAGCTCCAGCACACTACAGACCTTGGATTACCTTGTGCATCCACTCTTTTGACAATGAAGGATAATTTCTCATGCTGATAGTATAAAATTAAGTGGTAGATGTAGGAGGTGTATCTGAACACATTTTCTCTTGATAGGTTCAACAATTGCTCATGTATTTTGTCTGATATGTAAGTGGCATAGTCATAGCAGATTGGAGTTTTGCCAGGGGAAAACATGAGCATCATTACCAGTACAGTTTCATCAATATACTCAACTGATTTGTAACCCAAGATGGAACTGATCATATATGCAAGGTCTATGCCCAATTGGTTGAGGTAGCCAACAAAAATAGGAGGGTGATGCATAGTATCAGAGTTGATAAACAGTTGGTTCAACTTTGTGATCTGAGCATCTGTCATCATTCTAGCTCCTTGGTTTATCAGATCCAACAAGGACAGGGGGACCAATTTCTTCTCAGTCTTGAATTGCAGCATCTCTCTGATGGCCTCAGGGGTGATGTAGAACACAACTGAGCCTGAAGGGTCAAGCACAACTCTCTGAGTGGGATCATAGCATACAGCACATAGGTGAATGAGGTCAGGGAATTGGTTGACCTGAGGAAGCCTGAAGATTGGGAGGAAGGAATCCCAAATGCCCAATATATCTGTCCTATCTTCATGTTTGGCCTTTAGTTCATTTAGCAGGTGGAGGTGGAACTTGCTGCGTGTTAAGGAGTCTTCTAAGATTTGGTAATCCAAGTCTGCTAAATCCTGCCACTCCAGTTCTCTCTGAGGGGCATTCAAAGGGGCAACATTGAGGGCCACAGGTGCAACTGGAGTCTCCATGGTTACTTAAACTCGGTTTTGCAGGTAGACTGATGTTACTAGACTAGGCAACAGAAAAAAGAGTATTGCTTGGATGAAGCGGTGAATTGAGAAACAGAGGAGGATAGGGTGAACTTGCAGCAATTGAAATACTGCACACAGTCACCTGAGAAGGAAAATACTTGTCTTTAACAGACCTTTCTCAATAATTAGGTGTAGGTTCCGAGTTTCCTGTTCACGACTGCGCGAACAGAATGCAGGTTTTCAATGAAAGTTTTGTTTAAACAGGCTCAGCTAATGAATTTCGACCATTCAATTTCCAAATGGGACCTGGGTGCAGGGAATTCGCCGGTAAATTATGCGTTTTTTAGCGTTTTAAGTGAATTTTCACCTATTGTAGACAAAACCAGGCTCAGAGAAGATTTGCAGGGAGAAATACCTGGTAAACTCGACGGTCCGGGTCACGAATGCAGGTGGGTAGGTGCGTCGAAGGTCTCCAGGTCGATTTGAGCAGGTTGGTGCAATTTTGGACGTAAAACGCATGTAGAAGGCGCAACAACAGTTTTTGCAAAAGGTGCAAAAAACGCGAAAAATTGGCAAAAATATGGATTTTGGGACATTCGCGCCTTTTTCGGATGACGTTAGCATGATGTCAATGGGTGGGTCAGGGTCGGATGACGTCAGCACAACGTCATCAGGTGACGTGGCAGCTTATGAGTGGTCCACGGGGGCTGTGAGGTGGCAGACAGGTGGAGCAATGGCGGACGGGGGTTGCGGACGTGGCGATGACGCAGGCAGTGACGCGGCGATGATGCTGGTAGGCGGATTGGCGGAAAACCGGAAACCACGGCGGTATCATATCGCACCGCTTATTATACGCAAAGGAATCTGTCAGAGGGGGCTCCGATATGATTTGGGGGCAACGCATGGCCAAGGCCTGACGTCAGCCTCTGACAGATATCGGACGATATCTTTCGGACGTCGGGGCCGGTCCGATATCCACGTCAACCGTCAGATGAAAAGCGCCCGATCGGACGGTCGACGAACCGATGAACTGTGCGGATGATACGGCGTCAGGTGGGCATTAAAATATTATTTTCCATGGGAATCATGCCCGGCGGGACCCTTCGAATTATTGGCGAATTGCAAGGTTTTGTAATGTATTTTTATAAAGGCGCACTAATCGCAAAACTTAGGAAAAATGCGTTTTTTTATGGAATTTCATTGCAAAATCGTGCGCACCTCAAACTTTGGATAAATGCCAAAACAATGGTTTTTCAATGTATTTTTGTATCAAACGCGCATAAATCCCGAACTTAGGATAAAGCGGAAAAGTGGGTTTTCAAGGTATTTTTGCCTTTTGAGCGGGTTAAAGGGTGCAAAAGGGTTTTTCCAAGGTTTTTTAGGCAAAATGAAGGGTTGACTAGGTAAATGAATTTCTGGGGGAGAAGAAGAGGCAAGGCTTGGGTTCTTAAACTGACCAGATGTCAATTTAACTCCCTGGTAGTAAATCATATGGCTATAATGCCAAGGGGGGGATATTTATAGAATGCTTAGGGTTTATACACCATGGTGTTATAATAGTAGGGAAAGGGTGATATAGGGAGTTAGATAATAGAAGTTAAGGGTTAATATGGAGGGAGAGGGTGAATGAGGAGTGACATTACTAAGTTTATTTGAAAACAACTTAGCTTAGGGAGTAGATCAAAATGAAAAGAATTTTGCACAAGGAATGTGGCTCTTAAAGGAAACAAGAACCAACATAAAACTTTGAATTTCTTTCATAAACACAACTGGTGAAGGCATGTTAGTAATGAGTGTAAAACAAGGAAAAAAGCGAAGTTAGACATGCTCCATTGTGTTGCTTTACTTGTATTGATCAGCAAGATTCAGCCTGAAAGGAACACCACTTCTGCAACCCCATCTACCTACCCATCTACTTGCCTAGCGTTTTTTGTTTCTTCTTGGAGGGTGCACTTGGACTTGCAGACCCTTATGTGCCTTTTCTTTTCCACTGGCTTTTCTTTTGATTGCCTATCTAATGCTACCCTTATTACTTCCAAGGCCCCAGATTAAGCAGTTGGGAACCTTAGCTTCTCTGCCTAACTATTGGTCTGCCCAGATTAAACAGTTTGGACAGACTTCTTTCTCTATTCTACCACAGAAAATTGAAACATGGCATGATCCAGATTAGACTGTTGGACCATGCATTAAAATTTAATAAACATGAAGGCATGTACACACCTTGCCTTTCCTTGGAAATATGGGATCTTTGTATCAGCAAAGCAGAGCATATTTGGCATTTGAATTTGCCAATCATGAAATATGAAACCTATTGGTATAGGTATCCAACAGTGGCTCCACATGGGGATGGTTTTTCTTCTTGAAAGACCAAGAACAGCAGGTCAGCTTGCCTTGGCCCCTTGGCTATTGCTTCAAAACTTGGAGTTTTTCATCCTTGAAACGTCAAAATTGTAGACTGACATATTTATAAAACTTGCTGAAGTACAGTCTTTTCCTGCTTCTGCAAGATCCTTGAAATTAAGTTTTTCACATGCTTATAGAAAACACTATACACAATAAATTATGTACAAGGGCAGCCATACTAGATTCATGGAAGGTAGTCAAAATAGTGCTTCAGCATCCTGCCATTGACAGGACCTTCATCCAAATCAGTTTCATCAAGATTCTTAAGAAAGTAGGTGTTATTTCCTTGTACTTCTTGGATGATAAATGGTCCCCTCCAAAGAGAATCAAACTTTCCATGTTTTCCTTTACTTTCTCTTCTTGAATCCCACTCACTTGAGAACTTTGTCACCTATGTTGAAATCCCCAACCTTGGTCCTTCTGTCAAAAGCTTTCTTCAGCTTCTCTTATAAGATTTGAACTCTGTTATAAACTTGGTCCCTAGTTTGCTGTAAACATATAATTTGATTCACCCTCCTTTGCAGATTATTGGGCTCATCTTGACTTTCTTGAAGCAACTTCATAACAGGGATCCCTAGTGATGAAGGAAATTTGGCTTCTAATCCATAGACTAACTCATATGGGCTGACCCCAATTGATCTCTTGGTTGTTAATCTATCTGCCCATAAAGCATTGACAAGTTTCTTATGCCAATTCTTTTTGTTCTCTTCCAACACCTTCTTTATCATGTTTACAAGGCTTTTATTTGATGATTCAGCAAGGCCATTTCCTTGGGGATAGTATGCAGTGGAATGGCCCAAAGTAATGTGGAATTTGTGGCAGAAGCTGATCATCTTCTTAGATCTGAAAGCAGCAGCATTTTCTGTTATTATCTTATCAGGACATCCAAATATAGCAAGGATATTGGTCTCAAGAAACTGAATGATAGTGGAGTCATTTGCATGTCTACATGGGATTGCCTCAATCCATTTAGTGAAGTAGTTTGTAGCTATTAGAATCCATCTATGTTGGCCTGAAGATGAAGGGTTAATTTCTCCAATAAAATCCAAACCCCATTGCTGAAATGGTCTCTCTGTTGAAATAGGCTTTAAAGGTAGTGGCAGTAGCTGTCTCTTTCCTTCAAACACTTGACATTTATGACATGAAGTGGTAAATTTCTTGATATCAGAGAAAACAGTAGGCCAATAGTATCCAGCTCTCAGTATCTTATCCACAGTGGACTTCCAATACAAATTCCCACCACAATCACCTGCATGAAATTCTTCTATGATCTTGTTAGCCTCATTTTCAATCAAACAATTTAATAAGATACCCTCATGGTTTTTCCAAAGCAGATTGCCATCCATAACACAAAATTTTAAAGCTTTCATTTTT
>APFE031462869.1:109182-199154 GCA_000404065.3 Pinus taeda
GAGGAGCTTCCTCCAGATTAATTGTTTCTGGAGGAGGCTGTGAAGTTTGTCCTGCCTCCTTTTGCTGCAATGCTGCCTAAAGGGTAGCCTCTGATTCCTGCAGCTTCTCTTGTGTGTGGATGAGCTCTTTATATAATGTAACCATCATAGCAGCTACATCCTTGTCTTGTCTGAGCTGGGCAATCTCTTCTGTTTGAGGATGAAGAGTTGCTGGGATTTTTATCATTTTCCTTAGTGCTGCCATATCAACATCCCTCAACTTCAGAATCTCTTGTACTGCCTTGACATCCTTAGGATCATGTCCAAGCTCTATTATGATGTCTTCTAGAGCTTTGATCCTGTTGTCCTTTGCTTGAGAGGATGCCCTTTCCAACTCAAGTTGTGCAATAGTATTATTTAGGCTATTTTGTAGCCTATAGTTCACCAAGGTCTTGTCTGCGAAGGTGGCATACACCATCTCACCCGTTTGTTTGTGCAATTCGATTTGATCCATTGGGTGGATGTCCTTTGCCAGGACCTCAAGGTTGGTCCTGATATAATCGGAAGCTAACTGTGGTTGCTGCACTGCTGGTGTGAAATGGATCATTATCATTTTACCCTCATGTGCATCATATGCAGACATGAGTCTTTACTAGTTAGTGGGAGCCATTTTTAATAAATGATTATATAATTGCAGCCTTAAGGGTTCATTTCTCTTTTTGATGTCCTTAAATTGCTGCTTGATGCTCTTCTCGCCTTCCCTCTATTGGCCTGAGGAGCTAACTTCTCCTCCTGCTGCTCTCTCTTATTCTTGTTGGAAGGAGCTGGCTGAGGCCTCCATGCTGGGCAGGCCTGTACCTGAAGTTTGCCCCATTGGCATTTCTTCTTCTGAGAAAGGGTTTAGCCTTTGCCTCTTCTCCCCTTGAGTTGTTGAGGTGGTAAGGGGAGTCTCTCTGTCCCTTTTCCTGCTTATGTCCTCCCTTTGTGGGGTCTGGAGGATTGAAGAATCAATTCTTGATTCCTGCCTAGGAGGTGCCATTTGTGTTGGCTGCTGTTGTGTGGCCATTGGGGCCTCTGCTGTTTGCTCTCCTTGCCCTGGCTGCTCCTTTTGTGGCTGTTGTACCTGTTGAGGTTGTTGAACCTATGCCTGTTGTACCTGTTCTTGTTCCATCTCTTTTTCCTTGCCTTTGCTGGGAGCTTGACTTGTAGTTTGAACTGCCTGCGGATGTGCTATGGAGGATGAGGCAGCTGCTCCTACTTGAGGTTTTGGCAGAGAGAATACCTGTGCAGGAAGTTCCAAGTCAGCCAATTTAAGAATATTTCTTCTTACTCTCTCATTCAGTTCTTCTTGTGTGATAGGTTCCTCTAGTGTGCCTCTTTTCCATTTTGGTTGATTTGCATATTTTTCAATGTGAGGCAACCTTACATGGTCATAACTAGAGAGCCTATATTTGACCCTTCTTAATGATATCGAGTGATTGGGGTCATAGGGTTTCCAGAGGAAACTTGTCTTTAGGCCAAGGCCTTCTAGCTTTCTATCAGCTTCTTTCCAGCCTTCCTCCCTTTTGTTCAAAACAAGGTGGCCCAATTGGTTTTTCACTTTCAGCTGTGCCTTCTTGCCTTTGCCTGAGAAGTGTATCATATCAACATTCCCAAATTGCCTGAAGTATTCAAGGGAAAATAATCTCATGGGCACATACTTGGGCAGTTTGTATGGGGGTAACTCACAACCATATATTCTGATAACGGTGTAGTTTTGGTAAAAATACCAATCCCTAATGTTGTACACTTTGGACAACTGAAGGATTCTTTGCATCTCATCTGTCAGTCTTGGAGGAGGCGAGCTCAGGAACAGAGACATGGCTGGGTGGATGAAGAGGTCTATAAACTCATAGTAAGTGTATGGAGAATAGGCTCTGCAGTGAAAAACTGAGCTCCAGCACACTACCGACCTTGGATTACCTTGTACATCCACTCTTTTCACAATGAAGGAAAATTTTTCATGCTGATAGTATAAAATTAAGTGGTAGATGTAGGAGGTGTATCTGAACACCTTTTCTCTTGATAGGTTCAACAACTGCTCATGTATTTTGTCTGATATGTAAGTGGCATAGTCATAGCAGATTGGAGTTTTGCCAGGGGAAAACATGAGCATCATTACCAGTACAGTTTTATCAATATACTCAACTGATTTGTAACCCAGGATGGAACTGATCATATCTTCAAGGTCTATGCCCAATTGGTTGAGGTAGCCAACAAAAATAGGAGGGTGATGCACAGTATCAGAGTTGATAAACAGTTGGTTCAGCTTTGTGATCTGAGCATCTGTCATCATTCTAGCTCCTTGGTTTATCAGATCCAACAAAGACAGGGGGACCAATTTCTTCTCAGTCTTGAATTGCAGCATCTCTCTGATGGCCTCAGGGGTGATGTAGAACACAACTGATCCTGAAGGGTCAAGCACAACTCTCTGAGTGGGATCATAGCATACATCACATAGGTGAATCAGGTCAGGGAATTGGTTGACCTGAGGAAGCCTGAAGATTGGGAGGAAGGAATCCCAAATGCCCAATATATCTGTCCTATCTTCATGTTTGGCCTTTAGTTCATTTAGCAGGTGGAGGTGGAACTTGCTGCGTGTTAAGGAGTCTTCTGAGATTTGGTAATCCAAGTCTGCTAAATCCTGCCACTCCAGTTCTCTCTAAGGGGCATTCAAAGGGGAAACATTGAGGGCCACAGGTGCAACTGGAGTCTCCATGGTTACTTAAACTCTGTTTTGCAGGTAGACTGATGTTACTAGACTGGGCAACAGAAAAAAGAGTATTGCTTGGATGAAGGGGTGAATTGAGAAACGGAGGAGGATAGGGTGAACTTGCAGCAATTGAAATACTGCACACAGTCACCTAAGAAGGCAAATACTTGTCTTTAACAAACCTTTCTATATAATTAGGTGTAGGTTCCGGGTTTCCTGTTCACGACTGCGCGAACAGAATGCAGGTTTTCAATGAAAGTTTTGTTTAAACAGGCTCAGCTAATGAATTTTGACCGTTCAATTTCGAAATGGGACCTGGGTGCAGGGAATTCGCCGGTGAATTATGCATTTTTTAGCGTTTTAAGTGAATTTTCACCTATTGTAGACAAAACCAGGCTCAGAGAAGATTTGCAGGGATAAATACCTGGTAAGCTCGACGGTCTGGGTCACGAATGCAGGTGGGTAGGTGCGCCGAAGGTCTCCAGGTCGATTTGAGCAGGTTGGTGCAATTTTGGACGTAAAACGCATGTAGAAGGCGCAACAACAGTTTTTGCAAAAAGTGCAAAAAACGCGAAAAATTGGCAAAAATATGGATTTTGGGACATTCGCGCCTTTTTCGGATGACATCAGCATGACATCATTGGGTGGGTCAGGGTCGGATGACGTCAGCATGACGTCATCAGGTGACGTGGTGGCTTATGAGTGGTCCACAGGGGCTGTGAGGTGGCAGACAGGTGGAGCAATGGCGGACGGGGGTTGCGGACGCGGCGATGACGTAGGCAGTGACGCGGCGATGATGCTGGCAGGCGGATTGGCAGAAAACCGGAAACCACGGCGGTATCATATCGCACCGCTTATGATACGGAAAGGAATCTGTCAGAGGGGGCTCCGATACCATTTTGGGGGCGACGCGTGGCCGAGGCCTGACATCAACCTCTGACAGATATCAGATGATATCTTTCGGACGTCGGGGCCGGTCCGATATCCACGTCAACCGTCGGATGAAAAGCGCCCGATCGGACGGTCAACGGGCCGATGAACTGTGCCGATGATACAGCGTTGGGCGGGCATTAAAATATTATTTTCCATGGGAATCGTGCCCAGTAGGACCCTTCGAATTATTGGCGAATTGCAAGGTTTTGTAATGTATTTTTATAAAGGCGCACTAATCGCAAAACTTAGGAAAAATGGGTTTTTTTATGGAATTTCATTGCGAAATCGCGCGCACCTCAAACTTTGGATAAATGCCAAAACAATGGTTTTTCAATGTATTTTTGTATCAAACGCGCATAAATCCCAAACTTAGGATAAAGTGGAAAAGTTGGTTTTCAAGGTATTTTTGCCTTTTGAGCAGTTTAAAGGGTGCAAAAGGGTTTTTCCAAGGTTTTTTAGGTAAAATGAAGGGTTGACTAGGTAAATGAATTTCTGGGGGAGAAGAAGAGGCAAGGCTTGCGTTCTTAAACTGACCAGATGTCAATTTAATTCCCTGGTAGTAAATCATATGGCTATAATGCCAAGGGGGGGATATTTATAGAATGCTTAGGGTTTATACACCATGGTGTTATAATAGTAGGGAAAGGGTGATATAGGGAGTTAGATAATAGAAGTTAAGGGTTAATATGGAGGGAGAGGGTGAATGAGGAGTGACATTACTAAGTTTATTTGAAAACAACTTAGCTTAGGGAGTAGATCAAAATCAAAAGAATTTTGCACAAGAAATGTGGCTCTTAAAGGAAACAAGAACCAACATAAAACTTTGAATTTCTTTCATAAACACAACTGGTGAAGGGATGTTTGTAATGAGTGTAAAACAAGGAAAAAAGGGAAGTTAGACATGCTCCATTGTGTTGATTTACTTGTATTGATCAGCAAGATTCAGCCTGAAAGGAACACCACTTCTGCAACCCCATCTACCTACCCATCTACTTGCCTAGCATTTTTTGTTTCTTCTTGGAGGGTGCACTTGGACTTGCAGACCCTTATGTGCCTTTTCTTTTCCGTTGGCTTTTCTTTTGATTGCCTATCTAATACTACCCTTATTACTTCCAAGGCCCCAGATTAAGCAATTGGGAACCTTAGCTTCTCTGCCTAACTATTGGTCTACCTAGATTAAACAGTTTGGACAGACTTCTTTCTCTATTCTACCACAGAAAATTGAAACATGGCATGATCCAGTTTAGACTGTTGGACCATCCATCAAAATTTAATAAACATGAAGGCATGTACACACCTTGCCTTTCCTTGGAAATATGGGATCTTTGTATTAGCAAAGTAGAGCATATTTGGCATTTGAATTTGCCAATCATGAAATATGAAACCTATTGGCATAGGTATCCAACACTTGGTATCAAATACGTCATTGTTCAGAGTGTGAGGTATTAGACCTATGTGTTTGTGTCTAGAGATAGACGATATATCTTCGTACCACGGATCGCTTGAAGATATCAAAAACAAATTTTTATCCACGATTGCTTCGCCGGATGTTCCATCGTTGGACGACGATGGGAGATCACATAGTAACTTTGCGAATACCAGGGCTTTCTTTGATTTGGATTTTTTGAATTCCACATCAAACTCTTGTAGAATTGCTATCCATTTCGAATATTTTCACCCCAAAAATTGTCGCGACAATATATAAGTCATGGGGTTGCAATCTGATAAAATGGTAGTTTTTCTGAAGAGGATGTAGTGTTGAAATCTCTGTATCGCTTGAACTTCATTTCCGTATCATTTAAGTTTTGGCTTAAATAATATATAGGATTTTCAATTCCATTATCCTCTTGAACTAAAACCATTGCTATGGTTGTACCTACTACAGCTAGATACATGTTAAAGTATTTTTGATAATCAGGAGCATACATCAATGACGCTTGTATTAGATATTGCTTTAAAGCATCAAAGGAAGCTTGCGCGACCTGATCCCAAACAAAGGGTACTTCTTTTTTCAATAGATAACCTTTAGCTAGTTCTACGTAATTTGGAATGAACCTCCTAAGGAAGTTTGCTTTCCCTTGGAGTTTTTGAATGTGAAGCAAGTTTGAAGGTGGAGGCAAATCAATGATTGCCTGAACCTTGCATGGGTCGAGCGGAATCCCATCCTTTGAGACCACGAAGCCAAGTAAACGACCAGAACTGACACAAAACATGCATTTGTGCGGATTGAGTCGTATCTTGTAGTGTCGGTAACATAGAAATATCGCTCTCAAATGATGTGGATGATTGGTCTGCTTTCGTGAATGAGCTGGAAGATCGCCGAGATATGGTTGAACGATGTTTTTGATGTCATGGAAAGCATAGTTCATAGCTCTCTGAAAAGTTTCCCCTACGTTCTTCAAACCAAAGGGTAGCTTGCGATATGCGAATGTACCCCACAGACAAATGAATGCAGTCTTTGACTGGTCCTGTGGGTGGATATTTATTTGATTATGCCCAGAAAATCCATCCATAAATGAAAAGATTTCGCATCTGGCGCATTCATCAATTATCTGGTCAACAAAGGGTGTAGGGTAGTTGTCTTTCAGACAAGCTTTATTTACATCCCTGTAATCAATGCACACTCTAATCGTTCCTTGTTTTTTCATCACAGGAACAATATTCGATACCTAATCGGTTAGATGAATGGGGTAAATAAAATCAGCATGGAGGAGTTTTTCAATTTCCGCCCTGATGGCAACGACTTTCTTAGGGTGTACCTACCACAGCCGTTGTGGTACCGGTTTGAGATCTAGATACATCTTAATTTCATGTTCAACTATGCTCGAGTCAATACCTCGCATTTCATCATATGACCAAGCAAAGACATCTATAAACTTGCGAAAGAGAGCGCTATATATTTCCAGTTCTGAAGAAGAACAAGATTTTCCAACATGAATATTCTCTACAACATCTATTTTGGTTGAGATATTTATGGCAGTAGTCTCTTCGATATTGGATAAGTTTCTCTCAGAATCCACCATATTTACAGTATTCGTCAGAAAGTCAAATACTAAAGGATGGTGTATGTTGCTGGAATTATCTTCTTTCCAGTTCAAAAGATGGGAATGATGGTGGGAATCTTCCGATGGTGCCCCATCAATCATCATTGATTGAATGATTCCTTCGTCTGTAGAGTGTACTTGCGACCAAGGATCTGAAGAGGTACGATATTCCTTAGACATATCTATCCAAACGCTTGATAAGCATTGATACGGGTTTGCCTCCCAAGCTGAAAACATTGATTGTTATAATATTTCCAGTGGGGTTAGAGGCAATACCTATAGATGATCCATCTTAACATTATTTTCTAACATCCTTTAAACGGAAGATATCATATTGTAGGTTCCTACGTTAGCCACTTCCACCAAATTGGTTGGAGGCAATAGGGTAAAAGTTCCCATTAATGTGGGGTCTTTTAGTAGGCCTACTCCGATATTGTAAAGCGTGCTAGGGATTCCATGGATGATCAGAATGCTTCCCGTAACTTGTGAATTGTTGGGGAGAAAAGTTTGTTGGTCGATGATTGTAATTCCACCTTGGGAAGGAAATGCAATTTTCCTAAAGTAGGTCGACACAATGGCTGCCATGGCGTATATCCAGGGTCTTCCCAGTAGGATGTTGTAATTGAGGTTTCCATCGATGACTTCAACATTGATTTCTACTTTTTTCCCCCCAAATTGACTTGCAAGTTACTTAATATCCCATACGGGGTGTATGTTCATCCATCAAATGCTTTCAATGTCATCGACGATCTCGACAAGGACAGCGACCCTAGAGTTTTCCAGCAACTCATCGACATGATACATGTGGATGCCCCCTCATCAATAATTGTTCTATGAACAGTTTTGTTGAGGGCTTTCACTTGAATGAGGAAAGCTAGTTGAGCTGGTAACTGAGGGTCGTATCCTTTGTGATTAAAAGATACAAGATTGGAATCCGTTGAGTCAATCCCACCTATTGCTGATAATAAATCCTGCTTTTGCGAGGGGCAATTTTGCAGTACCTCAAGAGTCGACATCGTAGAGGTCAATTGGGCTAAATCCTCCAGTATATTATAGTGTTGTGCTGCTCGGGCATGAGGATTAAACGTCGATTTGTGTACTACTCCCTTTGGAGGTTTCATCGTTAATTTAGGAATGATGGGTGGCACAACTTCGATCGAAGTTGTTGTTGAACTACTAGGTTGATCTTATCCTTGTTGTTCAACATCTGTGGATTCCTGTAATCTTTACTCCTTGTCGATATCATAGCATCATTCAGTTGCTTTGAAACTGACAACATTAGCACTTGGGATGGGGAAGCATTTTCACTAGCAACCAGATTTGTTCCTGGGTTCGGAAATTGATCAGTAATTACAATCGAGGTTTTTGAACTTTTGAAGGATTTTCTAAGTTCATCCTTATATGGACACTCACTGGTCCAGTGATCCTCGTCACATATATGACATGGAGTTTTTGGTTTCCTATTCCCAGAAGGGTTTGCAGAAGATTTTTCAGGAGATGAGTCCTCTTGGTTTTTCTTCTTCCCTTGTTTTTTCTTCTTGCCTCCAAGTTTCTTGGGTTCTTTGCCTTTGTCTATCAACACAGCATTTACTTCCAAGGCTAGAAGTTTCTCATCTGCATTTTAACTCGAAACCATGTGGGCCTTTTCGACGTAGCCTTTACAGTTTTAGTGCTTGTCGTACCTATCACGCCATCACTGGCATGAGAGTCTTTGTTTGATTTAGGAGGCAAAGGAATGAAAAATTCTGGTCTAGGAGCATCAGGGATTTTATCGTGCAGCGTTCCAGACTGAGTATAAATCAAGTCTAGATATTGTGCACGAGCAATAACTTGCTCTTCAGTGACGACTCCTCCCTTTGCCACATCTTCTGTAATAGCGGGTGACAGAGACTTAATAAACCATTCAGCCAATAGCTGATCAGGAACATACGTTTTTACCATTCTACGATGACGTCGCCGTTCATGAATTTGATCGGGTATGTGAGTGGTCGTCGTTTGTTTGAAATTGGTAAGTAGCTCAGTTCCTGTTTCGTAACTTATGGATAACTGAAAATGGGTTAAAAAGGTTGTGGCTAGGGTACTGAAGTTATCAAACGAAGCTCTAGGAAATTCGATATACCACTTTGCTGCCGGAAAAGTTAGCATTCGTTGAAAGAGGCAAAGCCTAATCGAGTCATCATTGAGAGTGTTTGATGAACACCATAGATGAAAAGTCATCACATGATTCGATGGGTTTTCACCCGGATTTCCATTAAATTTAGGAATATCAGACAGAAGTTTATACGGAATTGCTGGCCACGAAGGGGCGTAGGCAATTGGATCATTCGTTAGTCGACTTAGATCCGGTAACTCTAAAGTTGCCACAAAAGGCAACTATTGATTCAGGCTTGGTTGAGCATACCCAGGATAAGATGGAATTGCTTGAGCAGTTGGTCTTTGCATACCAGCATAATGCATTTGATGCTGGCAACTTTGGTAAGGTTGATGGGCATAACCATTATGATATGGTTGATACGGCTGCCCATTACTTGCAAAGACTTGTTTCTCATATCCTTGGTAAGCTTGCTAGAATTACGGTTGTTGGTATTACACCAGCCATGGTTGTGAAGTCATGGGTTGTTGACCAGTACTGGCTGTTTGACCAAGATGGGGGCTAGCATTCCCCATTTGAACCTATGCTATTCCACTAGTTGGTGATTGCGGTTGTGTCGTAGGTACAAGAGATTGTTGCATTATAACATGCGAAACTTGAGGTTGGCATACAACTGGCAATACTTGTACTTGTGATACTATCACAATAGCCGACGTAATGGGGATATTTATCATAGGTAAACTTTGTTGCATTGAGCATACAACTCTTGTTTTTTGAGGCAGGATTGGCACCCAACCGCTAGTCGTGATTCCAGCATAACCCAAATTTTGTTGTGAACTCACACATGGTTTTCCTTCCGAGGAAGGCAATGAAAGGGTATATGCCTCTCCATATGATGGTAATCCAGTACTCAAAGGAATGATTTGCCTTTGGGGACCAATTTGCCCAAATTGACCTTGTGAAGGATAAATTTGTTGAGACTCAACGTAAGAGATTCTAGATATAATTCCAGACGAACAAACGGGAACAGTCCATACTGTCGAAATAGCCCCTGGATGGACTCCATGCAGGGATTGAGAGCTAGTTGGGACAGATGGCACGCCGACGAACATTGTCGGAGTAGCAAAATGAGCTTCTGCTATTGCTGTGTCGGGTAACACAGTCCTTGATGTCGACAGTTGTTCAGACATATTAAGCCTATCCAAAATATTCCTTAGCAATTCTTCAGGAACTTCCGATGGCAGGTAAATATCTTCTGATGAAGAAGGATACAGGGCAATCCCAGCTCCAAGTTGGGTTGGAGTGTTAGATGGAGGATCTTCCACAATCTCTTCTATGGCAATCAATCTAGGAGGAAGAGACAGACCGTCAGGTCCGTAAGATATTTATGGTGCCGAAGAAGATATAAGTTCTGCAGCAATAGACGGTTGGGGAGTAACACCTTTCGAATCAGCTATAGATGGAGCCGGTTCACGAATAGAAGGGTTTACCATCACACTAGGATCAGTTGTAATGTCCTTTTGTTGCTGTGGAATTTCTCCTATAGAGGCAGGGATACCAGAAATGTTCAGAGTAACTGGAGTCTCTGAGGATGTCGGAGTACTGGCTCCAACCAACCTGGGGGACTTTGACCTGGTCAAACGAGTTCGCTTTGTCCGGAATGGTTTCGCTTCCAGAGTCAACGACGGTTGAATCGTAAGTTTCTGTGAATGATAAGGTTTTGATTAACTTTCTTCCACGATTGCGGATTACTTGATCAACTCAAAATAAAAGGGAAAAATGTTTTTCGAATTAAATGAATTTTAGACGCTTTGACACAACTTGTTTTTTCAATTTTAAAGAGTCGAGAAAAAAAAAAAGATGACTCTAGTCATCTTCGATTTTTATTGAGCCTGAAGTGACAAGTGCTCAGAGGACCTTTTCCTTTAAGGAGTCTAAAAAGGAGAAAAATGGACTTCTCTAGAAATCTAGGCAGAGGGGATTACCAAACCAATCGTGAAACTATAGATTACTTTTTACAGTACGGCAGTCAATCTTCCTGAATGATGTGTTCAGTGCATTGCGATTGATAGGGCAGTAGACACGGCTTCCTAAGGATAAAGGATGAAACCTATTTTGGTCTCCCAATATATACTCGACGGTACGTGGGAGCACAAGTCCGTACTGGCACTTGCCGTCTCAAAGTGGAGGAATCACCCAACCAACAATGAAAACAACAGTTACCAGGTTTTACGACACCGGAATAGGTCTCTAGCCTAGACCTCTAGATGTTTTGTGTTAAGTTCCAAAGCGTTGTTAGATTCATTAAATTTATTTTAAGTTGATCTTGCTTAACAATTTGCCTTTCAAGTTCACTGTGTGATGTGTATATAATTCATAAAATGCAGTCTAAGATGATAAACAAACATTTAATCTTCTTTCGGTAATGAAAATCCTAGCTACTAAGGAAAGAAAGTTAAGAATCTTTCTGCAAAGAGCACAGAGCACACGCTAAATGCACTATCCTAAATCAAACCAAGCAGTCGAAATGCAAATGCACATGCATGTATTTGCTTTCACCCTTCTTAATGTATGAATGATGATAAGAAAGCTATGTGAAAATCTGAATTATTTTGAAAGTGACAATACTCAACAAATTTCTTTTCAAAATGAAGTGAAGGTAAGAGAGACACTTTGTGATTTCGAAATGAAAATTTCTTTTCGACACTTTAAAAACTACTAATTCAAATCATATATAATAGTAACTATATAATAGACTATCAAGAACAATGGGGTTTTCTTCTAAAACTGAAAATGACAGCTACGACACTTTCGGATTTAGAAACGACAGTTCAACTATGCTACTTTTTTGCAAAAAAGAACTAAAAATGGCACACAATACATAAAAACACTTATAGTTCTTTGCACTATAAAGGTGGAATGGTGTAAGAGAAGGGGGTTTTCACAGAGATACACTGACCACAGACAACAAAACTCCTTAATAAGACTGAAAATAGTGAGGAAAAACAAAAGTCTAAAGGTAAAGTTAACCTTCCCTGACCATCGCACCTGTCACACAGTGAATTCAGTATTCAGCGCACCTACTGCACTCGGGAAGTGCGATGCATACAGACTGCCTTGAAGGCAGGGTGTGATGGTACGAGTGCAAGACTTTAAATGAGTTTTTACTCACAATTTGCAATTCATTTCAGGGATTTAGGCCGAGTAAGTGATGTTTAGTATATGTAAATCACAGGGTTTGATCTAAGGAGGTTACTAGAGCCACCACTTAGGGCAATTAGAACGTTTGCAGATCGATTGTTTAATTCATAAAAAAACCCAGAGATAGACTGAAGTAGCATTGATCTACTTTGTATTTGTATAACAAATGCAGTTAGAAGGCTAGCTGGCTTGGCTTTAGGCTCTGTCTGTAAGTTTATAAAAGAAACAATAGATAGGCTAACAAACAATCTAGTCACTCCCTAGCGGAGTCGCCATTTTGTTACCGGGAATAGTGTCCACTCGGATGTTGTTATTCCCAATAAGGTTGGTAGCTATCTTAGAAACAAACAAGTAAAGTCTACTTTCATTTTCCTTTATGAAAATAGATAAGAGTAGAACAAAGGAGACCAACCTTAGTCGTGCGCTTGATTTCCTTGTTTGAAACCAAAGGATTATTGTAAGTGATAGAGATCCCATTTTCACCGAAATTTTTTGGACAAATTATATTCTTGTCTTGGTATTCAAGAATATAAGATGTGTCTTGGTACACAAGAAAACCAACATCACTTCTCTATAAGATACAAAATTCCAGCCTCTGGATCTCTGTGATGATGGATCCATATATAGATGATTATAGAGAGGTGAGTCATCTTCTAGGATCTTGATTAGTGTCTTATCTCTAATATTTCCTGCTTCCACTTGGAGAATGATGATCTCTTACTCATCCCTGGTCAAAAATGGAGAGGCAAGTGTTAGAGGGAAAGCTTCTGGAAGATTCCATGATCTTCCACCTCGCATTTTGTCCCTGCCATTTGTCCATTGCCGACCATCGCACCCTACAGAGGAGCCATAGAATATGCATCACACCCTTTACACTGGGAAGGTGATATGCATCGCACCCTCTGCACTGGGTATTCAGTATGGTCCAGTTTTGAACATTTCTGAGCAGTTTTTAGTGGAGAACTTCTGGGAGATGATGTAATCAGCTGACCTTGTTCCTTTAGACAGTGAAGCAACACTTTTAGGGACTTAGGAGCCCTTAGTTTATGGACATTTATGATTAGGGTTGAAGTACCCAAAAATGTCTATAACAATTATCTGTTTTGTGTTTACTGCACCCGATTACTATTTATCTGGTTCTAATGCACTAATTAAAGATCAACATATGATGAATTAGCTGAATCATAACTTTGCAGGATATATGCTAGTTGCCTTAAACACAGTTGTGTATAAACACAAGTTTCATTAACTGAAGTAGCATATATGAATATGACTATGGAAATGAAAAATTATTGACTTGCTAACACTGATTTACCCCCAATCTCAGTATTATTTCCAACACCTATGACCCAAAGACTCGACTTTTCCCTTAGATCTTCTGCTATGCTTCTATTCCATGATCATTCAAATTGATTTATTTACAACTTAGAGCCTCGCTCTATTTATACAATCCCATGGTCCACGGATCATGGGTGGATCTCTATAGATGACATTACATTACAAAATTGAGGGCAGACAACCCTATGACTCATTTACAAGCTACGCACTCCGCGCCCAAAAAATGCGGTGTATTTACATCAAATTTACAAATTTTAACCAAAATCTAGGCTTTTAGCTCCAAAACTTCCCTTGGGGGAATCCTACGCCCAACATAGTCCTAGTTTTTGGATCCCTAAGAAAAGCTTTGTGTATTTGTTTTATGTTCTCGCATTTGTATATTTTCTCTTTTAAGAATTCGTTTGTAGGTAATTTCTATACAGGGTTGAAATCTACAATTTGAGATTTAACAAGAAGGATCATTTCCTTCTCACAATAGTTGTCATAACACCAATTTGGTCATGATTTCATTAACCAGACATTTTTTAATTAAAATGTTATAATAGCCATACTTAAATCTGTCATATAACCATTCTTATGACTAGGTAGATAAAAATGATAGAACAACCATTAAATCCACATAATAAAAAGTGTAATTAGTCATCAAAGAGAAGAGAAACTTAGATCTTATCAACCATATGCAAAATCAAATCAAGTCAAGGATTTCCACATGCCACCCCACCATAGATTGGGTTGGATCAAATCTTTCTGTCAGCTAATAACCCCAGTGCCATGTTACAAGAATGAATATCGGATCTCATGGGATAAATCGATTCATAAACAACCAAGGGAATCCAAATGTTAAACCACCTCCACCTTCACCATACTATGATCTCACCTAAACTAGTCTAGAGATCACAAAATGAAATCGAGGTTGGATGCCTCAAAATTCCACCATCCCTTAAGGAATTTTTGTATCTCCACCAACCTGCTGAGGGCTTCCTAGAGAAAACCATATCCACCCCCAAACCTTGTGATTTTCCTAACACCACCTCACCCGGATCCAAAACCTTCCAGAAATCCAAAGCTCAAGCAAGAAAAAATCCCATCACACCATGGCTATCTAGAAATGGCAAGGCAAGGATAAATCCACTGTTGAAACATGAAAAAACCCATGCTAATGACCACAAATAAACCAAATATACGCATGCATAGACCATGCATGCCAAATGAGTTAGGAAACCATACATGCAACCTATTACCTGCAAGTATTCCCATTGAAGTTGTTTGATCCAACCTCTCCTTACTTGGTCCTTTCTTTCCTTTGCTTTCCTTGTCATTCCTCCACTTGTTTGATTTCCTTCTCCTCTTGGTGCTCTTCTCCTCTCTAAGACTAATTCCAAAGAAAAACTTACAAAAGGTCCCAAACCAATGCTCTGATGTCTTTTTATTATTAATGCCTCTAATGTATTTATTGTCCTTAATTTTCCTCCTCACATGCAACTTGTGACCTTTCACCTCCCTTTTCTCCTATTTTCCTTTATTTTCATAAAGTAAATGCCAATAATGTATTTTTTCCTTTCAAATCCTTTTCCATTGCCTCTTCCAGCTTTGCCTTAGCAATAATTCACAACAAGTGATACCAACTAGGATATTTTGCCCAACATTCAGCTTGGAATATGTGTCTCATGACCTTCGCCTTATTTTTCCTTTATTAACTTTATTACATGAACTTTTAACTCAAGGCTATTACATTGTTTTACACTCGATAATAATAATAATGAAATCTTTTTGAAGAGATTAAAACAAAAGAATCACGCAATATTTTACAAGAAAATAACATGGCTACTAATCTTTTTATGCACAAGACTCATATGCAATATTTTCCAAGAAAATAACATCATTGATTATCTTTTTATGCACAAGATTCATACGCAATATTTTTCAAGAAAACAAAATCTTTAGTTATCTTTTGATGAATAATATTCATATGTATTTCTTTTCAAGAAAACAACATGTTTACTTATATTCTTATGCACAAGATTTATATGCAATTGTTTTGAAGAAAACATCATGGTTACTTATCTTTTTCTCAATCCCCTGAGCAATGCAACCTTTTTCCATTTACTACATAGTATCCCACATGATATCTGTGTTCCCAATGAATGAAAATGCATATACACCACTCCACTCCCCATTGTCAATGAATATTTAAAGCATTTATGTTACATTATACATTGGCAACTAGATATACCTTGTGTATTACTTTTCATTTTTTTCTATTGAATGCCCATGCCTGCAATACACTCTCTGTTGTTTTCTTTTGATACAGGTCATTGAGGGTTTTAATTTGGAGTGGTATTAATTTAACCTCCAACCTTCACCGGCTCTAACCTCCCATCAATGTTGTGGAAAAGAAAGCTATAGAAACAAGGAAGTCAACACGGTCTACATATGAGACTTCTTGTAATTACAATCACATGAAATACAGACTAAAATACAAATGATGTATTTTAGAGAAGAACCACATGCTATAAGTGATTCTCTCATAGGAGGAGCTGAGAATGTGAATATGAGTGTTGGGGATTTAATTGTGAGTTAAACCCCTGTCATTAAACTGTCAACTCGGGGTTCGTCAACTGATGAGGTATACATGTACTATATGTACTAGGTGATTATTTATCATAATAGATTAATCTAATGCAAGAAACTTTAAACTAATTACAAAGAAAATCATGAAATCAAACGAAAATAAAGTGCACACATTATCTCTCAAGCATGTTCTCTCTCAATCACTTTCTCTCTCAAAGACTACGTCTACAAAAATGAACAATTCTAATCTAAGCTATGAAATTAAAAAGTAATTTAATCTAGTATCCTAGAGATTACTAATGTCAGATTACTAGTGTGATATTACTAGTTTTCCAATCTAATCTAAACATAAGGAAATTAAATCAATCTTAACAAAAAAACATTAATGGAATCCCATCCAATCCAAAAATAAGGAAACTAAATCAATATTAACGAAACAGCATAAAACATATAATCAAAATAACCTGAATGAAACTAAACTCAATTTGCATAAATGAAATAACATAAATATTTACAAAAAAGGAAAGAGATGCGTAAGCTACAATTGATGGGGGCCCTCCACTCCTTAGTAAGCACACCGAATGATTATCAAAGCTTGGAGATGAAAGAAGCAACATGTATTCCATAAAATGAAGTTGGACAAAAGCTCCAAATATATTACATTAATTCAACTCTCTTCCTCTCTGCCCTCACTTTACAAATTACATATCATGGATGGAACTCCTTTGTATGAAGGACGTACTCATATTTATATAAAAACCTAAGATAAATAATCAGTAAATGTAGATCCACAAATCTCTCCTAGATCCACATTTATCTCTTGTGGTTGCAACCAATCACCTAAAAATATAACATACGAATCCTCTCAAAATTATCTCATAGTTTTGATAGGAGACACATATAAAAATATACATGATTCTTTTCCTTTTAATTTTCTTAGTCAATGATCCAAATATTCTAAAAATATTCGACAAATCTTCATGAGTTGGAATTGAAATTACCATTTGTGGTTGAGTAGCCAAATAAAACCCTTCTAGAATCTTCAAATAGGCCTACAATATCATACAACTCATACCACTTTTAGATATATATGAAACCATGTTAATTTCCTAATATTTAATCATAAATTCTCTTAAAATACTTCAAACAAATAAGTTGGAAAATAATAATGATAAACCCATATGATCATGAAAATGATTATTAATGGAGGGTTATGGGGCTACAAAATATGACAAAGAGTTACAAAATATGGTAAAATGATTGAAATGGGGGTAAATGAGGATGACATTTCGGAGGACCAACATTTCCCCCCAACTGAAGATGTTGCATGTCCTCGTGAAATTTTGCATTGATTCCCTTAATCACAAGTTGATCTTCTTGAAATGTTTTGCTTCTATATGAACTTTGGCTTTGCATCGATTCTCTTTTAACTTTGATTAATCATATCATTTTATAACTTTATTTTCTTTGCAAAGTGTACTTTAAAAGACATTTGATTGCAACATATTTTTATGGTTGGTTCTTATGTGACAACCAAAAATTTATGTGTATTGGTTCTTGTGTAACAATACTTTTCTTTTTGTTGCATAAAAATACTTGAAAACGTTGAGAAACCCTTTTTAAGTCCCCATAGTGGTTGTCAAACATTTAATGTGCTTATCAATTGATCACTGCAAAACATCTAAGATTTTGGCATTAAAATGAAATGATAGTCGATTGGAAAAAATATGTTGGTTAGGATGAAATGAAATGTGACATGTGAATATGAATTGATATCCCTTCACCCCAACTAAAGGTTTTTTCAATTTTTGGAAAATGAGAATGGGAATATAAGTTTGGTGAGAGATTTTCCAAAATCACAATTTCAACATTTAAGCAATTACATGATTAAAGATAAGAAAACAACATTCCTTGACCTACATGAAAAGTGGAAAAGCTCTATATATAGAAGAGTGTGGTTGCTACTGCTGGATAATGGAATGTGAAGTAAAATAATCTAATCAACTTTTTCTTTCTCTTGGTTGTATGAATAGAGGATGAATCTGATCTAAAATTGGAATCTTTATTGCTAGGACAATGCTGCGATTGCTAAATTCTGAGTTGAGTCCTATTGCAAGCTGCTAAAATCATATAGTCTTCATTTATTCCCACTCAGTGGCATAATTCTTATCTATGTGAATAGATGTGTTGATGTCAAACATAGAAAAGAAAATGTTGGATTACTGGCCATTAATGAATGCCATTAACCAACACGAGACTACTCACCATTGATGTCAATGAGAGTCAAGATACCCAAGTACATATTACTAGGTACGAACAAAGTGTCATAGTCGATTCACCTAGACGATCTGATAAAAATTGGACATTGATGTATTCCCACTATTTATTGGTGAGAGAACTTGCCATTAAGCATGCAAGCCTCAAGGTACTTGAAATGTCTCTAGTCTTGATCCCAGATGATGTGTCAGAGTCGATGGGTCAAGACTTGTTAGAAGAGAGGCCTTAATGAATCCTCCATCATCTAATGTGAGTATAAAATAATAATTTGAATGACCATAGATGAAATATTTGCATTATGAGGTAAGTTTTCTTTGATAGAAAGGAAGAGGAAAATGGGGTGACTTAGCTTTGTAAGCAAGCTGAATGAATTTATTTTTGGGTTAAGGGTGAGTGAAATTGGGCAGGAAAGTATGAATATTACAAAGGGTAACTGAGTTTTGAAATCATGGTTTGGTAGTAGGGTGATGGAAATTTATGGATTGATTGTAGGCTTAGAATGAGTAGGAATGGTAAAATTGGTATTTGAGAGGCCTTGTTTAGTAGCAATTGTGTAATGGATTTGGTTTGGCATAGAATGAACATGCTCTTCTAGAATAAAATTGGTCTTTAAAAGGCACTTGTGCATATAGTGATCTTCTTCCATCATGCTAGAACATGCAAAAACTTAGCAATTTTTTGCAATAAAATTGTTATGAAGCTAGCTCACAAAAGTATAGAAAATAAAGATCAATGCCTTAGATATTGGCCTCTTCGAGGGGGTAACCTCCTTTACATTACACACATGAATATTTCTTGGATAATAGAAATGACTAAACCTCCTTTCTATATATAGGAGTCTAAGGGGTCACAATATAATCAAAGCCGACATAATAATAATAATATAATGGCACAACAATAACAATAGTGGGATTATATGTGGCACATTAATAACAAAATGGGGACAATATGGGCACAATAATAACAAAATGGCCTACACTAACAATAGTAATGGGGGAATCACTAGTATTATAAGGACCTAACATGCCCCTCTCCTTTAAAAAAGTTTTGTCCTCAATGCTTGAGTAGTTATGGATTCTTCTGTATAAAATTCTCATCCTCCCATGTGGAATCTTTAGCAGGTAAGTTCTTCCACTTAATGAGATACTCCGAAATTGATTGATTTTTTATTCTGTGACTACTTCAAGTTCCACTATGATTTTTCCTTCCTCTTCAAGTTCTAGAAATATTGTTTGAACTGGGGGCTTGTCACCTATAACCTTCTTTAAACATGAAACATGCAAAATAGGGTGCACTTGAGAAGTTGCAAGAAGCTCCAATTTGTATGTCATAGTACCAATCTTCTGCAACACCTTGTATGGACCATAATACTTTGGTGATAATTTAATATCATTTTTAGCTTGCTTGAGCGACATTTGTTTATATGGTTGTAGTTGTAGGAATACCTAGTCACCTACATCAAAACTTATTTTGCTGCAATGTTGATATGCCTGTTGTTTTATTCTATTCCGCGCCAAAGTGAGGTTATCCTTTAAGAGTTGGAGAACTTATTGTTGATGCTCAATGTGATCTTCCACTGCTTGAACCTTCGATTTTTATCTTAAATATGATGTGATGGATGGAGGATGATATCCATAAAGTGCCATAAATGGGGCCATTTTTGCTGCAGTATGGAAGGAAGTGTTATACCACCACTCAGCCAGAGGCAACCATTTCACCCATTGCGTCTATTTATAAAAGACAAAGAAATGTAGATATCATTCAAAACATTGGTTTACTATCTCAGTTTTCCCATCAGATTGAGGATGATAAGATGAGATATGAGATAACTGAGTACCAAGACAGGAAAATAACTCAGTCCAAAAATTTCTAGTGAAAATGGGATCTTTGTCGCTTACAATAATCTTTGGGTTTCCATGTAGCTTTTGAATTGTTTCCATAAATGCATTAGAAACTATATTGGCTTTAAATGGATGAGATAATGTAGAAAAGTGTGCATACTTGGTAAGTATGTCAACTATCACCATGATGACACTCTTTCCTATGCACTTGGGTAAACCTGTGATAGAATCTATTCTTGAGAGTGCATTTGCCACAACATTTTTCTTCCCTTTTTTGTAGATGATTTCAAAGTCATAACCCAACATCTTTGTGACCCATTTTTTCTACTCTTCTAAAGATAATCTTTGTTCTAAAAATTATTTAAGACTATCATGATCCTCTTTTACCTTGAAGTGTCTTTCCATTAGGTAGGTTCGTCATTTCTTAAGTGCATGTAGTATTTCCAACATTTCCTTGTCATAAATATCTTTGTGTAAATACTTTCCTTTGATTGGACGACTTTCAAAAGCAATGGGTCTTTCTTCTTGCATTAAAACAACACCAATTCCATTTCCTGAGGCATCACATTCCACAATAGAGGTTTTTGTGAAGTCTGTCGTAGCTAACATTGGTGCTTCGCACATTGCGTCTTTAAGATGTTCAAAGGCCTTTGTTGCTTTTGGAGTCCATGGAAATGCACCTTTCTTCAATAATGTTATTAGAGGTGCCACTATTCTCCCATAATTCTTAACAAGCTTGCGATAATATCCTGTCAATTAAAGAAATCCTCATAGATACTTTATAGATGTGGGGATTTTCCATTCCTTAATGTCTTTAATTTTTCTAGGGTCTACCTTAACACCTTCATGAGATACAATATGACCCAGATATTCCACCTCTTGTAATCATAGAAACATTTGGAGCTTTTTGCATATAATTGTTTCTCCTCAAATAGTTTGAGCACCCTATCAACATGTTGAACATGATCCTTTGAAGACTTTCTATAGATTAGTATATCATTAAAAAATAATAACACAAATTTTCTAAGGAAGGGTTTGAAAATGGAATTCATTAAACCTTGAAATGTAAAAGGTTCATGGGTAAGGACAAAAGGCATGACCAAAAATTCATAATGACCCTCATGAGTTCTAAATTCTATTTTTAGAATATCTTCGATCTTCATTCTGATTTGATGATATCGTGAACAAATATCCAACTTGGTGAAGTAAATTGATCCATAAAATTGATCCAATAATTCATCAATGACAGGAATGGGAAGTTTATCTTTAATAGTGATATTTTTTAGTTCCCTATAATCCGGACACATGCAACATGACCCATCCTTCTTGTGCACCAATACTACTGGAGCAGAGAAAGAACTTTGACTATGCTGAAATATACTAACCTCTATCATTTCTGCAACCATACGTTCAATTTCACTCTTTTGGGAATTGGTATATCTGTAAGGCGTAATGTTTGGAGGAACACTTCCTTGAATCAAATGAATAGCCTGGTCATGATCACAAATAGGTGGGAGGCCTTTGGGAGTCTCAAATACCTTGGAATGATTCTCCAAGACTTTTGAGGATTTGGAGAAATAAATGATTTCGATGTGGGAACCTCTAGTGAACATAATTATGCAATTACAGCTTGTTGTTCTTTCTTTAGAAGATTTATCATTGTGTTAGAGCTGATTATCTTTCATGGTTTCCCTATGATACCCCTTAATTCAACTTCCTTTCCTTCCAAAGAAAATTTTATGAAAAGTTCTTGAAAATTAAAAGCTATTGTACCCAAGGATTATAGCATTTTGTCTCCTAGTACAATGCCAGTACCACCAATTGGAATGGAAAGCATTAGGCTATACAGTACATATTATCCCATGGATAGCTCGATATTATGGAAATTTCTAGAGAAATTTATGGTTCCTCCACTTGCAACCATCACTTGAAACTTTAGTATTGGATATAGGAAGCAATTCAATTCCTTGGCTATCTTACAATGAATAAAATTATGGGTACTTCCCGAATCAATCAACACTATTACCTTTTTCTTCTTGATATGTCCTTTTCTCTTGATTGTTTGAGGAGTGGTAATTCTGGCCAATGCATTACAAGATATGGTTGGATTCATTTCTTCTTTCTCCAGGATTTGTTCTTGGTCTATATCCTCTTCCTTTGAAATTTCTTGTTCCTTTTCTTCCTCCTCTTCATAATCTATGTAAAATAATTTCTTCTCAGTGCACTTATGACCTTTAGTGTATTTTCTATCACAACTGTAACAAAGCCTTATGCTCTTATTTCTTCCAATTGTTGTGGTGTCAACCTTGTAGGTTGTGGAAGGATAGGGGCAACAACACTTCCATCTTTATAGTTGTGAGTAGTTCTTGTTGCCATAATTTTGCTTTCCATTTTTCTTGCCAACCTGAATGCCTTCTCCAATGAGTTAGGTTCCCAAAGGAGAACCTCATGTTGTATGTTATCCTTTAAATACCCCATGAACACATCAATCCTATGCTCATCTGGAATATCTTTTACCCTTATATTAAATTTTTGAAAGTCCTCAATGTGCTCCATCATTGAACCCTTTTGTTTGAGATTTATCATTTGGCTAAAAGAAGTGTTGCTTTTTGTATCCTCATAATGTGCTATCAATTATTCCATAAAAATTGCCATAGTGACAATTTTTTTACGCAAGCAAAGCCATCCATACCATACAACTTGATTTGGTTCCAAATATAAACTTGCAATACGTACCATTTGTGTGTTTTTCACATTATGGAGATCGAAATATTGCTCCATCTGTAGCATCCATGTTACGAGATCCTTGCCATCAAACTTCCTCATATCAATATTTGGAACATGTTGGATCTTCAATCCACCATTAGAGTGTATGAAATCATGATCAACATTTATTTTGTTCTCATCATGAGTTTTTTCTATTACCTTTTGGCCATTAGGAAGCCTTTCTTGTAGCAACTTTGTCGAACCTTCCTTCAAACCTTCCACATTCTTTTTTCAAATCTTCAATGTTGTCTTTCATACCATCCTTATTAACCTTCACACCATTCATGTTAGCTTCCATGCCATTCATCTTAGCTTCGACACCTTTCTTTAAACCATCAATATTAGTTTCTATTACCTTTTGTGAGAGTGAAATTTGTTGCACTTGGTCTCGTAATTTTGATATATCATGTTGCATTTCTTCCTCTTCTTCATGAGTAATGCTAGAGCTTTTAGGTTGTTTACTAGGTGTTTCAATTGTCCTTCTTTGGGGCATCAATTAATGATAATTATGCTTCACCATGCCCTTTTAACTTCAAACTAATTTTTCAACCCAAACTTATGCAAACTTTTAAAAAGACTACACGCCCTTTTCTCTTTATAGAAGCTCTATATTGAATCTATTTTATCTATGTAATTGCAGATCTACAAGGTCTAAAATTGCGTCCTATGATAGCCATCTGAGTTCTCTTTCCAATGCCACTCGTCTGATCAACATTGTATTCTCTAAGAAAGTGTTATGCCAAATCTCCCAAGATGACCTTATTATAAAAAAAATTCCACATAGCGAACTTCTACGACATGGAACGTGTCACTGTTTTGACCTTTAGATCTAAAAAATATACAAAGAATAGTATGGTTCATCCTATTTCTGTCACTTCTTATGAAATTTTAGTCTGATGCTCAGAGAGAAAGTTATGATGATTTTCCCAAGGTCACCTGTTTGGAATGTAATTTAGGAGTCTGCAAACCCAAACTTCCTCATATCATATCTATGAAAATATAGTGATCCAAGATCTGCAATTCAGACCCCAAGAATTAGAGAGATCTCGGCTCAAACATGTTTTTTTTAGATGATGAAACGTTGCATAAGAAAAGTTATAGTGAAAATTACATGATGACCCATTTGGAGCAGCAAAACCCTAGAATCCAATGCTCTAATACCAAATGTTATGAAGCCAGCTCACAAAAAGATAGAAAAAAAGATGAATGCCTTGTAAAAGCCTCTTTGAGGGGGAAACCTCATTTACATTACACAAACTAAGAATTCTCTGATAATAAAAATGACTAAACCTCCTTTCTATATATAGAAGTCTAAGGGGTCACAATATAACCAAAGCTGAAATAACAATAATAATATAAGGGCACAATAAAAACAATAGTGGGCTTCTATGAGGCACACTAATAACAATATGGGGACAATAGGGTTACAATAATAACAACAAGGGCTACACTGACAATAGTAATGGGGGAATCACTAATAGTATAGGGACCTAGCAAAGAAATAATACAATAGAGAGAGAGAGGTCATTAGTCTCTCTTCCTCTCATATATAAACAAAAATCTCAGAAATAGTACTAATAAAAAAAATTCAAGGAAGAAAAATTAAATGCACTTTTAGCTGCTTGGAAAGTGGTATCTTGGACTACCTGTTGGTTTTTTGTTGGTAACTTCATTTTTTTACTATTTGAAATTCTCATGAAAAGTCTCTCATCATGTAGATATTATTGAGATATTTCCAATGACATCTGAATCATCAAAAACTGATTTCGAATGAAAGAGGTATGACGGTTTGAATTTTTTATGAAATAGGTAAAAAAATTGTGCATGGGTGTTACGTGGAAACATGATGCTAATGTGGATGCTAAAGTAGAAAGAAGTCATGGCATGCTGACTTTGTATTCTCATGTAGCAATGTGTCTCTAGCCAATTTTGAACTTGAGACCTCTTATCCAAATACTACAAGCCAAATTTGCATAAGGTATTGAATTGCATCAATTATGCATTTGATGATTGGTTTTATAGCTACCATATTGCATGGATTTTATTTAGCTATGGATAGGTATGCCACAACTAACTCCAACGTCATGACAAGTCCCATGCACTACTGGCACAAAAATAACAAACCCTCTAGAGACTAAGATGTGTGAGATGGGAATAACAAACCCGCCAGAGAATAATTCATGTGAATCCGATCCCTACTAAAAACATGTTTCAATGCACATCCAATCACAATAAATTTAAAATTGTGTGACAAAAATCCAAGATCGTTGCACTACCTTGCCGTTTTACAAATTTCAATTAGATTTACATTATTGGAATTGGGTTTTTAATAATTGTAGGTTTTAATGAAGATCAAAGCCCGTACGGATTGTAAGATTTGAAGTGGTGAGTTGCCATGTAAATAATCCACAACGTAAATTTTGTTCTTGACCCAATGCTCGACCTTCCATTATAAACAAGTGCTCTTGTTTTCATTTTATTGTTTTCACCATACATATATTTTTTTAATGGTTAAAAATTTAAATGGTGTTTAATCTTATAATATTATATATATATATATATATATATATTATATATTTATATATATATTATATATTGTCCTTTTTCTAATGTTTGTTTTCATTTTTTTTATTGTTTTATATGTTTTGCTTTTGATTGTGCATTTTTTTTTATTTTTTTTGTTCATTTTTTTTCTAAATGCTTATTTTATTTTTTATTTGTGTTTTATTTGGAAATAAAGAACATGTTAATTTTTTTTGGGAAAATTCTATTTTTTTGTGAAGATTCTAATTGTTTTTTTTCAAAAGTAAAGACTTTATTAAAACAATAATGAGAGAAATTTAGCAAATTTTGAGATAGATCTAATTGAGATTTGGAGATTAAATTTTGATTATTTTTAAAACGAATTTAGATCTCCTATCCAATTTTTAGATATATCAGTTTTATTGCAAAATTTCAAAGCTAATTTTATTCAATTTACCTTTCTCATCTTCCAGGTCACACAAGGTGCAAGAAGAGAGTATACTCAGGAACTTTGTCAACTCTTTGTTCTTTTGAAATCTAAAATTTGAAAAACAAAGTAAAAGAAGTCAACCTATAACCTCAAATTTTGGCTCTCAAAACTCGATTTACTCTCTTCTCTTTCTAGATTTTCTTGAAAAATGATTAGTAAGAGAGGTGGCTCTTACCACACCACTAAAAATAAAATTTCAAATAAAATAAAATCTAGCTTAAAAAAAGAAGAAGAAAATAAAATAAAATAAAAACATCACCAAACTTGGTTTTGATTTATTGATTTTGTCCTACTCTACTAGAAATAGAAAAACTGATTCAAGTGTATGCATATTTCTAGTGTAACCATGTGTGTAATAAGAGTAAAAAGATATTCATGCTTTGATTTGAAAAGTATGCATTAAAGTACATCAAAGCATAAAAGATTAGTTGTTTTGATAATGCAATCAAGAAGTAAGGAAGAATGAAAGAGTGATGTGACTCTATCTCTGATTGGAACCATATTTCAATAAATATATGACATTCCTAATTCCTTTCTTGGTTTAGATAATGTTGAATATCCTCCTTTGTTATGCATTCCTCAATCTTAGATTCTAGTGGTTTCTCCCCATCAAAAGTATTCCATGATTCTTTAGTCCCTTCAACATATTGACAAGAAGAATCAAAAGAGACTCGAAGATTTTCTTGTGGAGGTGGAGAGACAGACAAGTTTCTGAATGCACTTAAAATATAGTCTTCCTAAGAGGCATATATCCCATCTGTTGCTAGGATTCAAGAAAGTTCTTGGAAGGACGTCTTTCAAACTGTTAATTACTCCAACTGCTTGATACTTCTTGTCTTGCACACATATTAGTACAAAATATTGAAAAATTATTGAATATTCAATATGCATAGTAAAGTATTTTAATATTATTTTAACAATGCATATAAGAATGAATGCAACTATCATGTGTTGTCTGAACTTTCAAAATAAGCACCTATGTATACCTCCCTAGAAACGACGCCAAAATGTTGGGTGATTTAATTGTGAGTTAAATCCCTATTATTAAATTGTCAACCCAAGGTTTGTGAATTAATGAGGTATATGTGTACTATATGTACTAGGTGATTATTTCTCAAAATAGATTAATCTATGCAAGAAACATGAAACTAATTACAAATCAAATAATGAAGGAAAATGAAAAGAAGGTGCACATGTTCTCTCTCAATCACTTTCTCTTAAAGACTAGCTCTACAAAAATCATCAATTATATTCTATGCTATGAAATGAAAAACTAATTTAATCTAGTAACCTATGAGATTACTAATATGACATTACTAGTGTTCCAATCCAATCCAAACATAAGGAAATTAAATCAATCTTAACAAAACAACATAAAACATATAATCAAAATAACATAAAAGAAACTAAACAAAACTTGCATAAATGAAATAACATAAGTAATTATAGCAAAGGAAAGAGGCGCGCAAGCTACAATTGACGGGGGTCCTCCACTCCTCAGCAAACACACTGAACAATTATCAAATCTTGGATATCAAAATAGTAACATGTATTCCATAAAATGAAGTTGGAGAATGGATCCAAAGATATTACATTAATTCAAATCTCTTCCTCTCTATCCTCACTTTATAAATTACATATCCTGGATGAAACTCCTTTGTATGAAGGATGCACTCCTATTTATACAAAAAATTAAGATAACTAATCAATAAATATAGATCCACAAATCTCTCCTAGACCCACATTTATATCTTGTGGTTACAAACAATCACCTAAAAATATGATATGCAAATCCTCTCAAAATTCTTTCCTACTTTTGATAGGAGACACATAAAAACATCCATGATTCTTCTCCTTTGAATGTGCTTAGTCAATGATCCAAATATTCTACAAATATTCCACAAATCTTCATGAGTTGGAATTGAAATTCCAATTTGTGGTTGAGTAGCCAAATAAGAACCTTATAGAATCTTCAAATAGGCTTGCAATATCATAAAAATCATACCACTTTTAGATATTGTGCTCTTTGCCTTCTGATCCAACTTCTTCCATTCTTCATTGGTCACTCCTGTTGGTTTAGTACCCGGATCTACCGCGATCCACTGATCTTTATCCACCAACAGATCCTCCATCTTGAGTTTCCACAACTCAAAACTCTGACCATTGAACTTCTCAATCTCTATCTTTCCGCTGCTCGCCATCTTCTTTCACCACCAGAATCGATCTCGCAGATCTCCCACTGAACAGGGTCTACCACAGGCCCGAGCGAAACCCCTCAGCAACAAAGGCGTCCCCTTGAAGCCAAAACAGCTCCAATACCAAATGTAGGTTTTAACCCCGTACAGAAATTACCTGCATACGAATTCTAAATCACAGGAAAAATAAAAATGCGAGAGCATAACACATAAAACACATATACACAGAGATTTCCCACTGGATCTCAAAACTGAGATTACCAGCTTGATTTTTCATTATGTTCCTTTCAATGTTACAATACATATTTATACATGTCGAAGCATCCAATACCATGGACCGAAAAACCATCACGTGCAATACCATGGACAAAAAAAAACCATCGATCCAATACCATGGACCGAAAACCATCGCGTCCAAAAAACATGTGCGAAAATCATGCACAAAACCATAGGTGGGTCTGCCCAACCTAACATAGGGTCCAAAACCAAAATTTTCCGGGGCGCTGCCCCGGACCCCATAAAGTGGGGTTACGGGTACCCCTCAAACCCCCTGTTAACTATGTGGAAAGAATATAACACAGCCCAACAAACAAATCATATACTAAGAAAGCATTGAATTCTTAATCTATGAAATTTAATGGAAACCTATTATGAAATCAGTAAGAGATCAATTGAAACTAATAATGTGTTCATTGTCAAATTAGAATCATTAATGACTATATATGAATCTAAAAATAAAAAAATGAAAAAATAATGAATCTTTGACATGAAATCAATAATGCTTGATCTGCAAAACAACACAAATGGAATGAGCATAAAAGAATGTAAATTATGCATCTAATTAAAAGACTTAAAATGAAGCATGAAAGAAACTAATCAATCTTAAAAGAATGAAACTTTTAAGTGCATCTCATACTCATTAGTTGGACATTCTAAAGTGTGTGAGAGGTGGAAAGTTGAAATAATTGTTGATCAAACACCAACCATATTAAATTTAATGACAATGGCATTTATTACATCAATCATAAGCATAGTGCCAACCCTTAACATCCAAAACTCTACATTGAAGCATGAGCATAGCTTCCAAACTTTTCAAACCTCTGGAGAGGAGTAGGCCCTCCTATTTATACAAAAGGTAATATAACTTACTCATAAATGTAGATCCAAAAATCTCTCCTACATCCACAAATCTCTCATGTGGTTACAACCATGTGTTGACATCTAGAATGTCGCATCTTTTCATATCCTTTCACAAATCTCTCCTAGCCTTGATAGGAGACACTTATGAAAACTTCCGTAACTATCCTCTATGAATTATGCTTGACCAATGCTCTCAAATATTCCTCAAATATTCAAGAGTTTGAAGATGAAATTCGTATTTGAGTCTTGGAGGCAAAAATATGATTGTCCAGGAATCTTCAAATATTCCTACACATGTTACGAAACTCATCCAACTTTTATATATAAGTGAATACATGTTTTGTTTTCTAATATTTAACCATCAATTCACTTAAAATACCAAAAAAAAATGTATTGGAAAGTAATGTGTTCAAACCCATATTAATTATGAAGATGGTCTTAGTGCATGGTTATGGAGCTGCAAATTCTGAAGAAAAGTGGAAGAAAAGAGGGTAAAATGAATGACATTTTGGAGCCCCAACATTACCCCCAACTGAAGGTGCTTCATGTCCTCATACAAATTTGCATTGATTATCATGGATTGTAGCCTTTTACCAAGCAGAAGATTAAGTCATTTTGTGATTTTGAGATACTCTTAAAGACCTGCATCTTTTGAAAAGTCTTCTTTATCTGAAAGGTATCTAAGTGACAACTCTTATTATTGGTTCTTGTGTGGAAACCATAACTATTTCAAGTGTTTGTTTTTTTGTGACAACACTTTTCTTTTATTCTTCTTCTGGATGCAACAAAGAATACATAAGAATGTATTCAAAATGAATGCCTATTCATATACATATTAATCAATCCTTTCTCATGATTTGAATCTTTTACAAAACATATCTATATTTAGAGAAATAAAAATAGCAACAACATTCAGTTGGGAGAAGCATGTTGGTCAAGAATGTATGAGGTTATGGAATATGGAAATGAAAACTGGTAATGAATATCCTCCCTCCAACTAAAGGTGTTTTTGTCTTTTGAAAATGGGGAAAGAAATGTCACATGGGAAATTTTCCAAACACATGTCTTTTAGCATTCATGGAATTAATGATTAAAGATTAGAAATCAACATACCTTCAATTACCTAAAAATTCAAAAATATTTGCATGTGTGAGATCTTGGTTGCTACTGCTAGATCATGGAATGTGAAGCAAAAGAATTAGATCTACTTCTTCGTCACTTGGTTGCATGAATAGTGGATGGAATATGAAATTGGAATCTTTGTGTCTTCTTATTGCTTGAATTAATACTAAAATTTAAAATTGAGTCTCGATTTATTGGAACATTGTTGGAAGCTATTGGAATCATATAGTCTTCATTCATATCCACATCATGGCATACTTCTTATCTATGTGAATAATTTTTACTATTGTCGAACATAGAATGAAATTGTTGGATTATCGACCATTAATGAATGTCATTAACTAACATGAGACTATTCACCATTAAGATCAAAGAGAGTCAAGATGCCAAAGTGCATCTTACTAGGTACGAATAAATGAATTAGTGTTGAGTCACCTAGAAGATCTGAAAAACATGGGATCTTGATTTATTCCCAATGTTCATTGGTTAGAGAAATTTCCATTAACGCATACAAGCCTTAAGGTACTAAAAATAACTCTAGTCTCAAACCCAGATAATGTGTTGAGGTCGATGTGTCAAGACTTGCTAGAAGGAGGGCCTTAATGAATCGATCATCATCTACCATGAGCATAAATTAATGATTTTTAGGACCATATATGAAATATTTGCATTTATGAAGCAGGTTTTATTTTTTAAAGAGAAACGAACAACAAGGTAACTAATCATTGTAAGTGAGTTGAATGATTTTACTCATTGGTTAGGGATGAAATGTAAGTGAGGCAGGAGAGTGTGCAACTTGCAATGGAAAATGATTTTCAAGTAATGCTATAGGAAGATGGAAATTCATGGATGAACTGTAAGTTTAGGGAAAGGGGAAAGTGAATGAGTAGAAATGACATGATCAATGTTCTTATAACATGGACTTAACTGCTTCATGTTCTCTTGAAAAAGGAAATGGGTTTTTGGAAACCACTTGTGCATAGATTAATATTCTTTGATAATCCTGGAACCTACAAAATCTTAGCATTAATCTGCAATAAAACGCAAGATTATTGAAGGAGAGGGGTGATCAATCTCTCTTCGTACAATATATATGCAACAAATTCATAAATAGTGCCAATAATACAAATTCAAGGAAGATAAAATAAAATGAAATGCACTTTTACTTATCGGGAAGCAATGCATCTTAGACTACATGTTAGTATTTTGTTGATAATTTCTTAGCTTGGTTCCCAATTTTAGTGATTCAAAAGCTAGGTTAAAGAAAATTCATATTAGAAACATTTTTAATGATATGATGATGTTTTGCAAGTCTAGTTGCTAAAAAATCCATAAAAAATAATTTATTTTTTTAATTGTCTCAGATGTTAATGAAACCTATCTCACCGCGTAGTTCTCATAGAGATATTTCCAACGATAATTGAATCTCGTCTAAAAAACCTTGTATGAGAAAGTTATGGCTATTTTAAGTTTTAGAAAAATAATAAAAATGGGGTGCATGGGTGCCATGTGACAGCTATAGAAGGTACCACCTCGTAATATGATGTTGATGCAGATGTTGACTTGGTAGGCTGATGTGGAAGAGTGATGTGGACTGTTGACTGGATATGGTGATGTGACAGGAATTCAGGCGATGACTGTGCAAAATTAACCAATATTTTGTTGGCACATGGACCAATCCAATGTTGCCATGTGGCAGTGAAATTGTTGCCTAGTTAAGGGTTGTCAAGATTTTCAAATATTTAACAAATTATTGGCCTTCATTGGATTCGAACTCGTGACATCTACGTTACAAATTCCAAAGACTTACCAATAGACGAAAACTCCAATTTGTCAAATAAAGCCATAAAACTTTATTTAAATTCAAAAATATTAACCATTTGAGATCAATTTTTTATTTTATTTTTAGATTCAATGGTAAATTTAGATCTCCTAGTCAATTTTTTATTATTAAATTTCAAAGATAAATTATCCAATTTTCCGTTCTGATTTTCTAGATCACATAAGGCGCAAGAAAAGAGCACACTCAATTTTTTTTCAAATATTTATACAATTCAAATTTGGAATTAAACTAAGAACGATTTATCTTAGACCTGAAATTTGAGGTCTCTAAATTCCACTCGTTCTCCTTCTTCAAAAAAATCCATTTTATTGTAGATATTCCTTCCAATGGTTAGTGAATGATATGGCTCTTACTACACCACCAAAAATTAAAAATTCAAGAAAATAAATAAAATCAAATGTCAAAATGAAAATTTCAAAAACTCATAAACTTTACGGAGTATGGTTTTATTTTGCTATCCTATCTTGCACTATTTTGAAAAAGAAAGGTGTTTTCTTCAAGCACATGAGTACTTCCACTGAATCCATTTACGGATCAAGATATCTAGTATGCTCACATCCAAATTTGAAAAATATACCTCAATGCCCATTAGGATATGAGAGACGATTCACACATTTGGATTTGGTGCGAGGATTTGTTAAAGAATGGACAAATGTTGTGGCATAGTAAATGTTTGAAACCCGTTTTCAATGTAGTCCTTTCTCTCCAAGAAATCTTTGATCATCATTGTAGATCTCCTTTCCATAAATGGATTAGTGTCAAAATATTTATAGTACAAAATTGAATGAAATTTATGCATCTATATTATTTTTAACATGAATTTTAACTATGCATTTAAAAATGAATGGAACTAAAAAAATGATATTGAATATAAAAATTAATTCTAGATTGAAAGTTAACCCCTATGTACACCTCTTGAGAAATGACACTAAAAATGCTGGGTAATTTAATTATTAGTTAAATTACTTGTCATTAAATTGTCAAACTTGGGGTTCGTGAACTTGCGAAGTATACTTACACAATATATGCTAGGAAACAACTTTCAATTTCAAAAAGGAAATTCTACTCTATTGAGAGATATTACAAGACTGAAATAAAACCTATTCATGAAAAATGTCTAAGATGATGAACACACTTTCTTTTTCAAAAGCCTCAAATTCAGAACTTGGAAAGAAATATTTTAATATATGCAATTGAAATGACAATTGACATGAAAGTAAACTTACTCTATTGACATGAAAATAAATTTATTCTAATGACATGAAAGTAAATATATCTTTATCAACAGGAAAATAAATGTATTCTAATTACTCGAAAGTAAAGACTTGAAAGTAAATTTAATCTAGAAAGTAGAAAATCCTATACTAAAAAATCATTGAATTATTAATCTATGAAATTTAAAGGAAACCTATCTTGAAAGTAGTGAGAGATCAATTGGAATTACTAATATGTGCATTGTCAAATTAGAATCATTGACGACTATCTATGAATCTAAAATCAAACAAATTGAAAAAAAAATGAATCTATGACATGAAAAATATAATGTTTGACCTGCAAAAGAACACAAATGGAATGAGCATAAAATAATGTAAACAATGCATCTAATTAAAATACTTAAAATGAATAATAAAAGAAACTAATCTGTCTTAAAAAAATGAAGCATTTAGATGCATCTCATACTCATTAGGCAGTCATTCTAAAGTGCATTAGAGGTGGAAACTTGAGAAATTTATTGATCAAACACCAACCATATTAAATTGAACAACAATGTTATTCATTACATCAATCATAAGCATACTGCCAATACTTAACAACCAAAACTCTACATTGAAGCATGAGCATAGCTCCCAAAATTTTCACACCTTTTGAGAGGATTAGGCACTCCTATTTATACAAAAAAGTAAGATAACTAACTCATAATTGTAGATCCCCAAATATCTCCTAGATCCACAAATATCTCATGTGGTTAAGACCATGTGTTGACATCTAGAAATTCACATATGTTCATATCCTTTCACAAATCTCTCATAGATTTGATAGGAGATGCTTATTGAAATTTCCATGATTCTTCTCCATGAATTATGCTTGACCAATAATCTCAAATCTTCCTCAAATATTCAAGATTTTGAAGAGGAAATTCGAATTTGAGCCTTGGAGGTCAAATATGACTATCCTAGAATCTTAGATATGCATACACATGTCATAAAACTCATCCAAATTTTATATATAAGTGAATACATATTAGGTTTCCAATATTTAAAACATTGTTACCGATAAAATGGGAACTACTACCTCAAAATGGGTACTATAGCCCGAAAACCCAAAAAAAACATGAAAAAACAACCCGAAAACAAAAATTGTTTATGGGAGAACGATTTTTTTAGGGTAAATTTTCAACATTTTTTTTTAAATGGAAGTAAAAGCCATTTTTTGTGCAAAATGGATGAAAGAAACACAGTCAAAAAAATAAGTGATAACGCTGGAACAAAAGAAAATTCGGGTTACAATTTTGACACTTTTTAGGAATGAAATTAGATAAAAAATATTAGGACTTTGAAAAAATGTAAAATTCTAACAATTCTCAAACATGATGTTAAAGATAAAATATCATGTCTCAAAACTTGATAATTCCAACAATTTCCATCCATGCTGAAAGGTAATATATCTTGACTCTAAAAAGTCCTGAAATTGTAATTGTTTTCAACAATAGCATTAAAGATAAAATATCATAACTTAGAAAAACCTTGAGATTTTGACAAATTTTCCACAATGGAATTAAAAACCTTAATCTTTTATCATATTTCAATCATGAAATTATGGACAAATTATATGAATAAAACAATTTTTAAAAATGTACAAGTAAATGAAAGATTCATTATTCCAAGAGTATTTTTTATTTCAAAGGCTAAAACTATAGCTCTTTTCAAATTTTTGCCTAAGACAACTTATCCTATTGCAACAAAAACCTAAAAATCAACCATCAAAACGAAGTGTCCCTTTTAATGAGGCATTAAAATTTCAACATTTTTAAAACTATGTTATACCAAATGATAAAATTAAATAATATCATGGCAATATCACTGTATAGTTTAAAAAATCAACATTAATTTCTAATATTTCTTTTCTTTTAATCAAAATATTAACTTTAGCAGATTGAATATCAAATACATTTTGTTTTTGTAATTCATTATTGCATTCAGCAGGGATTCGCTAGATATTGTAGGTATCTATTTTTTCATTAACATTTTTTATACCCCTTTATATTTTCTCACTAACTTTAAGCTCCATTTTTTATATTTACCAATACGAAAACCCTTTATCCCCCAATATATTATGTCATTTTTTCTTCAATATATATCCCCTAATATGAACCCACATCATATGATATTGCTCCCCTAATGAAGCCCCCTTGATTGGATTGTGGATATTCTAAAGAGATGAATTCTATTAAAACATATAATCCAACAAACATAGAAATGACCTATAACTTCATGTAAGACCATATGGAAGTAAAAATATTTATTTTAAGTTACCATGCAAACATCTCTAAATATATGAATTCCTTTTAATTAAAACATATAATCCAACAAACATAGAAATGGCTCATAACTTCATGTAAGATCATATGGAAGTCAAAATATTTATTTCAAGTTGCCATGCAAACATATCTAAATATATGAATTCTTCATAATTGAAGCATATAATCCAACAAACATAGAAATGGCTCATAACTTCATGTAAGATCTTATGGAAGTCAAAAAATTTATTTCAAGTTAGCATGCAAACATCATTTACATAAAACGTCTTAGACATTTATTCAAAATCATCCATAGGTTCTCGCACACCATGAGAATCTACATCATGGAAAATTTTAGGGTGAATTTTCGCCCTTGGGCTAAATTAAGTGGTTTTATATTTTTATTGGGTGAATATTTTGTATCATAGTACATTGTTACAGATTTCCACAAATTTATTTTATAAAAAAATTAGGTATGGAGGTTAGCCGACCTTATTTTAAGGGAGAGGGTAAAAAAAGAAAATTTAGCGCTTGAAATTAGGAGTTACAATATTCCATTTGCCCTCATTTTCAAGAAAATGTATTTATGATAGTTATACATAAAAATATAAATATAGTGGAGGTACGATAAATAAATAAAAGCTCTTTTTATACTTACTCCAAAGGTATGGTAAATAAATAAAAATACAAATAAACTAGAGGTATGGTAATTAATAAAACCTTTTTTAATATTTAGTCCATAACCCTCTTTCTATTAGGGAAGGCTCAAAACGAGTTTCATTAGTGATCCTATGGGCCAAATACCATATTTGTAAAAGAGGTATGGTAAATTAATAAAAATATAAAGAAACGAGAGGTATGGTAAATAAATAAAACATTTTTTTTTATATTTACTCCATATGTCACCTTATATTTATGAACACGCAAGCATGTAAATAAATTTCCCACCATTTTTCAAACATTATCAATATGATATCTTCATGAAAAAGTTAAGGTACTGATCTTGGATTAGTTGTTTGAAAAATATGTTGGTTTGTACAACCTTTCATCTTCTCTGCCATTCTTAGTTTGTCGTAATGATCTGTAGCGGTTGGGTCACTGCACCATATTGTCCTAAAAGGTAGAGATTGTGCACCAAAAAGGAAATTAATCCACATGTTACAACGCTGTTAAAAATGGTATGAAGGTAGTGAATTATGCTAATAAGAAATTTAGATTGGGATAGATGTAATTTAATTTTATTATTTAATTGAAGATTTGCAATTAAAATAATAATAAGTCTACATTTATATATTGATTGGAAGGCTTCTGACAATGTTCACTTCTTTGCATTAGATCCCCTTCAGGCCTTTGGGATACCTACTACTTCATTATATTATATAGTTGGGGCTTGCTACTTGTTAGCATGTTGGGGTAAACAAACTTGTTGTGTTTTTTTATTTTTTATCTCATAGTTGGAGTCTATGGAATAAGAAAGAAATTTGATAGCTTGGCAAAAGTGGTAGTTTGACAAAAGTGGTAGAGAAAAAATTAATCTCTCCTACCATGACAGACATGGCCACTAAAACTTGCAACATTGTTTATAGGAAGTGAAAATTATATTTTTTTTTCGAAACATGTATGTTAGTATATTACAGTTTAATGAATATTTTTTATTATTATCATATATGGTTTCATACTTTAACAAAACATTCGCCAAGACTTCACAATGTTTTATTATTCAGTGAAAGATTTTCCAAGATCTTACAAGATTTATAATTCAATGAAAGATTTGCCATGACTTTACAAGATAATTATAATCTGGTGAGAGATTCGCCAAATATATATATATATATTATATATATATAATATATATATATATATATATATATATATATATATATATATATATATATATATATATATATTATATATATATATAATCACCTCCCATTTTTCCTATGTATCATAGGGATTCGCCCATTTATTATACATATAAATTTAGGGTGGTTCTTAAAATTTTCCCTGATCTACATCTTTAGATGAATGTATGGATGCAGATGAAGATGACCCATATTGTTCTCTTTCATCAACTATATCCCCATCTGAGTTAACATGCATGCCTACCATTTGATCTTTCAAAAGTCTTCTAGATCTATGACTAGGTTCAAAGGACTCTCATCTCAACAATGCTTCTTCTAGTAGTAACTTCTTGAAAATATCTATGGCCTTGAAGCAAAGAGTTCCTCTCTTTGTTAAATTGAAGTCATAGACAAGTATGTCAACATCCAACAATTTTAAGAGGTATGTGTAGTGACAATTTATATTTGTACTGTTTCTTTTTCTCTTTCTGTCAATTTGTTTATCAACTACCATCTTTGGCTTGTACACACCATTAAGTGGGTGGGTATTTGTCGCATATGAATGTACTTCAATGGTTGTAATATATTCATTTTCTTTAATGAACCTTATAACCTTTGTAACCCAAAATGGATAGCCAAGTGGATATCCATATTATAATACTGTTATCATGCAACCCTCATTAACATCCTACAAATAACCCTTGTAAAGGTCTTCCATGGCTTCATGTTGTACACTTGATCTTCTAGAACCAATATATATTTCTCTTTCCTCTACCTGTTGAGAATTAATAATGCCTTGAGATTGTTGGTGTTCAACAATGTGTATTTCCTCCTGTTCATTTGGCATATTTTGCAGCCAAATAAATGCAGTCTTCAAAAGTGCATCTTCATTTCCTGATCTTGAAATGATATCACTTTGATCATTGAAAAAATACTCCCACCAAACTAAATCAACAACATAAAAGTACTCATATGTGTCTCTACTACATCTTTTTGTTTCTTCCAAGCATTCAAAATAATTTATCTCACACTTATGCCTTCGTGCATTATGGAGTTCAAAAACTGATTTTAATAATATTATCTTTGATGAAAATATTCGATGAACTGGAATGAACTTCAAAATTGCTAAACCTGATGACAACCCCAATTCTATAATAATTGAATACTTCTTGCCCCATATAAGTGTTTTGCCACCAATTTTTTTGATACTAAACTGATGCTGGAAGCTAATATCATTAAGTTGTTCAATGCATTTCTTCCCACCATGCGATCCCAGGATAAACCTTTGCATGTCAATAGTTTCTTCCAACAAATGAAAAATAGGTTTTGGAATGTATGATTTGTTAATACATTCAATTAATGATGGCATGCTCCCAACATCCTTCATCGTCAATGTTACTGGAAAACGACTAATCATATGATCAATATGGTCATGAGTGTGTCGAACAAGAAGGAAACCAAACTTTACCTTTTCAAAAATTCCTAATTCAACAAGCATGTTTATATATCCAAAAAGAACTTTATTTTGTTTCGACAACTTGTGTTATCTAATTGCAGATAGAAAACTTTAGGAAGAATACTAGACCAATGAGAAATCACATCGTGGATTATGGTTATGCTAATATTCACATCATTATGAATATTTGGAGCTGTGAAGTAAAACATTGCCAACATCTTCCCATTAAAATCCATACAGCTAACCAAGTGAAACCGAATAACATTTTCTTCATGTAAATTTTTTGGTGTGTGGGAAAAATGTGGCAGAAGTGTTTTCTTTTGGTCCATACCATCAATTATCAAACCGGAATATTTATTTTTATTATCATAACTCTTCTTTCGATGCTTATACAACTTTTTTTCTTTCACTTGTTTTCTCATTGTGATGCTCTTGAAGTGCTTTGTCAACGGAATTTTCACATAAAATAAAGAAATCTATTAATAAATATATTTTCATAGTTGATAACTATCCAATTTTTAAAAATAATGTTATGAATGCATACCTCTTTCTTCCCCTTGACATTTATCCATTTATTATTTAAGAGAAGAACATGTACTGCAAACCCCCATCCTTGTCTTCTTAGGAATATGAACATTGTTGAATTTGTTCTTTGATATCCTTGTAAAATATGAATATGTGATAAAATTACCATCTCCTTCAGCACCTTCTACATATTGTTAGGTCCATATACTACTAGTGTAACCCTTATTGTTATTAGTACAACCCCCTTATTATATTTTTGTGCCCATGTAGTCCCCATATTTGTTATTATTGTGCCCCATAGAAGCCCATTATTGTTATTATTGTGCCCTTACATTATTATTGTTATGTTGTGGCTTTGATTATATTATGACCCCTTAGATTCCTATATATAGAAAGGAGTTCTTGTCATTTGTATCATTTAAGAATTATTCATTTTTGTAATGTAAAAGAGGTTGCCCCCTCAAAGAGTCTTATTTCTAAGGAATTGATCTATCTTCTCTATCTTTTTGTGAGCTGGTTTCATAACATTTGGTATCAAAGCTTTGGATTCTAGGGTTTCCCTACTCCAAATAGGTCATTGCCGAATTTTCGCTCTAACATTTTTTCTACGACATTTCAAAAGATAAGAGAAACCCATTTGAGAGAAAATCTTTGTGAACCTCGAGTCTGAATTTCAAATCTTCTCTCGCTATATTCTCGGTGATATGATCTGAGGAAGTTAAGGTTTTTGCAAGCTCCAGAATTTGATCTAAAATAGGTCATCATGGAAGTTTCGCTATAACTTTTTTGCTACAAAGTTTCAGAAGCTAAAAAAAACACATTTGAGAAGAAACCAGTCTGAAACTTAGGTTTGAATTTCAGGTCTGTCTCGCTATATTATCGGATATATGATCTGAGGCAATTAGGGTTTTTGCAGACTCCCAAATTACATCTTAAACAAGTGACCTTGGGAAAATCGTCATAACTATCTCGCTGAGCATCAGATTCAAATTTCGTAAGAAGTTGCAAAAAGAGGATGGATTGTAGTTTCTTGTTTATATTTTTCAAATAGAAAATTTGAAACAGTGACACATGACACATTGTACAAGTTTGCTCTACTGAAACATTATATAATGAGGTCATCATAGGAGATTGGGCATAACTCTTTCTTGGAGAATCAAATTCTAATCAGACTTGCGGGGTTAGACAGAGGAATCAGAGGGCTACTGTAGAGACAATTTCAGAACTAGTACAGAGTTACAGTCATTTCAAGATCGAGCTCTTGAAATCAAGAAAAGGAGATATGAGGAAGTTTGATGGAAAGGATCCAGTAAATTGGATACTATAGAGGGAGAAATATTTTGATCTACATGGTGTACCACTATTACAAAAGGTATGTATTGCAACTTCATATTTAGAACCTGATCAATTTTTATGGTATAAAGGGCTTTTTTCTCATAAAAAACTTGTTACGTGGTCAATTTTCATGGAGGAAATGATAGCACATTATAAGGATACAAAGAGCAACACCTTCTTTAGAGAAACACCAAAAAAACTGGAAGAAAAAAGAGAAAAAGGGCTTTGTTACAATTGTGATAACAAACACATTAGAGGTCGTAAGTGTGCTGAGAAGAAATTATTTTACATTGATTGTGGAGAGGAGGAAGAAAAGGATAAAGAAACGTCAAAAGAAGAGTACATACACCAAGAACCAACCCCAGAGAAAGAAGAAATGAATCCAACCATATCTTGTAAAGCATTGGAAAGAATTACCACTCCTAAAACTCTCAAGATAGAAGGACATATCAAGAAGAAAAAGGTTCAAGAAGTGAAAGATCACATTGAGAAAGAAAAAATGAATCTGACTATATCTTGTAATGCATTGGACGGAATTACCACTCCTCAAACTATGAATATAGAAGGACATATCAAAAGGAAAAATGTTCAAGAATTGAAAGATCACATCGAGTCTCAAGAAATCAATCCAACCTTATCTTGTAATGCATTGGAAGACATTACCACTCCTCAAGCAATCAAGATAGAAGGACATATCCAGAAGAAAAAGGTAAGAGTGTTGATTGATTCGGGCAGTACCCATAATTTTATTGACTATAAGATAGCCAAGGAATTTAATTGCTTCCTATATCCAACACCAAAGTGTCAAGTGATGGTTTAAGTGGAGGAACCATAAATTTCTTTAGAAAGTGCCATAATATCAAGCTATCCATGGGATAATATGTATTGAATAGCCCAATGCTTTCCATTCCAATGAATGATGCTGATGTTTTACTAGGAGTCCAATGGCTATAATCTTTGGGTATGATAGCTTTTAATTTTCAAGAACTTTTCCTGAAATTTTTTTGGGAAGGAAATGAAGTTGAATTGAGGGGTATCGAACAAAAAATTGGAAAGATAATCAACTCTAACAACATGAAAAATCTTCTAAATAAAGAACAACAGGGTGTAATTTCACAATTATGTTCACTAGAGGATCCCACATCGAAATCATGTATTTCTCCAAATATCCAAAACGTTTTGGACAATCTTTCCAAGATATTTGAGACTCCCAAAGGGTTCCCACTTATTCGTGATCATGAACATGCTATTCATTTGATTCCATGAAGTTTTCCTCCAAACAACAGGCCTTACATATATCCATATGCCCAAAGGAGTGGGAACTCATTCAAAAGTTGCAGAAGGTCCCAGTTCAAACATTATTTTGAGAACTTGAGAAGGGAGGAAAAATCATATTGGAACCTGAAGCAGGCACAGAACCGAGAAATCGAAAGCTACACAATAGATCAATTTCAGAGTATCTCATCAAGTGGAAGAACTTACCCGCTGAAGATTCCACATGGGAGGACAAAAATTTATACAGGAGCATCAAGAACAACTCAAGCATCGAGGACAACACTTTTTGAAGGAGAGGGGCATGTTAGGTCCCTATACTACTAGTGTAACCCCTTATTGTTATTAGTACAAACCCCTTATTACATTGTTTTGCCCATTTAGTCCCCATATTGTTATTATTGTGCCCTTACATTATTATTTTTATGTCGGCTCTGATTATATTATCACCCCTTAGACACCTATATATAGCAAGGAGGTCTTGTCATTTGTATCATCTAAGAATTGTTCATTTGTGTAATTTAAAGGAGGTTGCCCCCTCAAAGAGGCTTATTTCTAAGGTGTTGATATATCTTTTCTATCTTTTTGTGAGCTGGTTTCATAACACATATTCTCTGTATAAGTTGTAGATTTCTCTTCTTGAGAAATTATCTTGAATATGTATTGTGTATTTATTTTACATAAAATATCCATGCTTTGAAAAGAATTCTTTCATTCATGGCATTGTAGTAACTGTTGATGGTCCAACCTCTATTTTATTACATAATTCTCAGTAATATGTAGAATCTTTTTCTTGTCTTTCTTGGATTCTTGACAAATTAAAATTACCAATTGAATGCAACATTTTGAAATCCTTTCTACAAATCAATACATTACCAATATGATAATCATAACACTTTAGTGTAGATTACATGCAACCCACTAAAAATATTTTTGCATGCTTTTATTCATTGAAAAATATCTCTTCCCTTTCCCCAAAGCAAACTTCAAATCCATATGTTTCCAGCAATCCTTTTGAAAACATTCACTTGAAATCAAATCACCAATAGAACTTCTACTTGTGAGATATTTTTTTCTAGACATTGCATAACTGGAATATTTTGGATTGATATGAAAAGGTCTACTCATACTCCTAGATACAATGTTTTCTTGTATGTGTCCATCATTTCATTATTCTATGTAGAAGCATTTTCATCATTATTGAGAGGAATATTATAGTTACTATGATCATTATGAACATAGTTAGAAACTTCAACACGATGATTTCTTGGAAAATATTCAGTACCATCCTCACTTGAAGGAAAGTATTCACTACCAAAATCTGTGCTTTTGAAATCCTGACTCAGATAAAATTCTTCACCATATTCATCCTTTCTTTTGAAATCCTCCTTTGGAGGCTTTAATTCGTCATCACCATAAGTGCCTTTGAAACACTCACTTAGGGAAAATTCATTATTAACATAAGTGCCCCTAAAATTATCATTTGCAAGAAACTCTTCATCCTCCTCTTCATAACTAGTGCTCACATAATCCTTAGGATGATGAATAATTGGAAAATATGACTCTCTATTCATAGTCAAATTATCATTTGCAAGAAATTATTAATCCCCCCTTCATCAGTGGTGGTCTCATAATCATTGGGATTAGGAAGAAGTGGAAAATTTGAATTTATATTCAACGGAAATTCTTCATCCTTCCCTTCATCAGAGGTGCTATTATAATCCTTAGGATTAGGACTATGCTGAAACTTTGAATCTCTATTTATTGGAAATTGTTCATCCTCGCCCTCCCCTTCCTCAGTGGTTCTCTCATACTCCTTAGGATTAGGACTATGTGGAAAATTTGACTATGGAATTCTTCATCCCCCCTTCATTAGTGGTGCTCTCATAATCGTTAGGATTAGGACTATGTGGAAACTATGACTTTCAGAATTCTTCAACCACCCTTCATTAGTGGTGCTCTCATAATCCTTACGATTAGGACTATGTGGAAATTTTTACCTTGGAAATTCTTCACCCCCCCTTCATCAGTGGTTCTCTCATAATCCTTAGGATTCGGAATAAGTGAAAAATTTGACTCTCTATTTACTGAAAACTCTTCATCCTGCCCTTCTCCAGTGGTGCTCTCATAATCCTTTGGATTAGGACTAAATGGAAAAATTGACTCTCTATTTACAGGAATTTCTTTTTGCTTCCCTTCATCAATGTTTCTCTCTCATCATCCTTAGCATTAAGAGCAAGTGGAAAATTTGTCTCTCTATTCAGAGTAAAATAATTCTTGTTACATTCAACAAAATGAATAGAGTTGTTGCATGACGAAGATGTTGATGCTAAATAAACAAAAACTTCGCTATTGAAAGATTCCATGACCTTCAACTAGAAGATGTCGAATGATACAAATGCACTCTCTCCCAATGACAATTTATAGCTTAGAGATTGAAAATTTCACTCTAAAGTTGCCCCCTCCTCCCCCCCCCCAAAATTTTCCCTCTAAAAATTTCGTTTTGGAATATTTCCCTCCAAGATTTTCCTTTAAAATTTACTTCAAAACATAGTACTAATTTTTTGGTCTTGCAAATTTTCACCCTAGCTTCTATTCAAAACATTGACAAAAAATTTTGTTTAATGCATCTCTTCGAAATGAAAATATTTTTTCTATTTAAATTATTTAACATTACTATGTAACTAAATTATTTTTTATAATTAATATTTTATTTTTTATTCCACACTGAATGAAAACTAAACTAAACCTATAATATTAACTATAAATTAATTTTTTTAATTTTAAGTTTAATCCCACATTCGAGAAATGCTAAAACAATCCTACAATCATCGCTATAAAATAACATTCATTGTTTCTATTTGTCACATCACGTCAAGTATTCCGGGTCTTGTTAAAAGTTTGGAAAAATTTTGCGGAGGAGCTGCATTGTCATTGATAGCACATTCAATGAGAGTTTTTCGCATTTGAAACGTTAGTTTTCTTTCTATTTTGACTATTTTAAGAGGAATATGGGGAAAATTTGTTGTTTTACGGGAAAAACGACATAATTTTATTTTATTTTACTTTTATATATCTTTATAGCGAAGAAGACAAAAACAAAACTCAAATTTGTAGTATTTTTACGAGAAAAATAAAAGAATTTTTTTAATTTTTAGGCCTTTCAAATGAAAAATAGTCGTTAATTTTTTTTTTTTTTTCTTTTTTAATTTCATTTGGGGAGCATTGCAATTCTTGCATGGGAAAAAAAAATCTACTTAATTAGAAAAATGAAATCCACTTACAGTTTTTTATTTATTTATTTCCAAACATGCAAAAAAAATAAATTTGAATTATTTTTTTAAAATTGTTTATATTACTTTTGTTTAGAAAACAAAAAGAAAACTATTTTTAAATTGATTTTTTTGTGTACACTATATTAATAAATTTTGAAAGAATTTTTTTTTTTTTTTTTTTTTTATATATATATATTTTTAATTAAAATTTACAATTTAAAAATAACAGGTTTTTAATCTAAATTGATTCTTTTAATTTTAATTTATTATATATTTTTAATAAATTGATTTTTTTTTTATAAACTGACTTTTTTAATAAATTGATGCATGCAGCATCCCCCTTTCCACTCAGGCCCCTCGCGAGCAGCCAAAGGGCTGTAGGTCGATTCTCGAAATCGACAGATTCCCAGAATCGGCCTACATCCCTTTGGTCATTAGCTGGTGGGTGCTGCATGAACCACCCCCCGGGCCCACCCAGGTCCCCGATCGGTGACCCAAGGGCCGCAAACCAATTCTGCAAATTGCTTCCCCTGCCCGTCCAGGCCCTCGCCCAGCAGCCAAAGGGCCACAGGCCGATTAGCTGATTTAGGCAAACAGCGTGCGACCCTTTAGTCGCTGGCCGAGATGGGTCAAGGGGTCAAACATTTATTGAAAATTAAATTAAAAAAAAAAACAAATTATTTTATTTATTTTTATATATATGGTTTTTTATTTAATAAAAATTATTAAAATTTAAATATTATCTATATATATATAAATAAATATAATTTACACATTATAACAATTTAAAAATTTATATAAAATAATTTTTTTAAAAATTTTTGATAAAAACTATTTGAATATATATTTTTTTAATTTGTATTAATAACATTATTTTTAATAATTTTAAAATTGTTATATATTATATATATATATATATATATATATATATATATATATATATATATATTATATAACAATTTTTAAAATTACATATAATAAAATATCTTTTTTTTTTTTAATGAAAATTATACAATTATTGTTTTGAGGCTTCTGCAAATTGTATTCTGTGTAGAGTTTTCTTCTGGGATTATCGTATCTATAATTATTTGTATCGACGTTTCGAGCCATCCACCGTATCTCATTATGAGGATGAATTAAAAAATATATAAGCTAAATCTTGACGGAATGAATAAATAGTAATGTAAGACGGTGGTAGAATGGGAATGATGGTAGCTGACATGCCTTAGGTCAGATTAATTAATAATTAATTAAAGTTTATAATTATTATGGTTAGTAATTTTATAAGAGTAATCTAATTTTAATTTAAGATTGAAATGATATCAATTATAAATTATATTAATTTTATTTAATTATAATATAGAATTTTATTAAAATTTTTATAATATTAATATTTAATCTAAGAATTTTATTTTTATTTCTAATTAATTTTATAATATGATTAGAATTTTAGAAATAGATAGAATCCTTTGGATTTTTTTTTAAGAATATAATTTGATAGAATTAATGAATTAAAGATTGAAAAATATTTTTAATTAATTTTATTATAATTGTTTGATTCCATTATAATTTTATTAGAATTTATTATAATTTTATCATTAGTTAATTAATAATTAATAATTTTATTTAGAACAATTGATTTTTAATTTAGATTGATTTTAATTTAACTTTATTATTCTAGAATTTAATTAAGAATGTTATTAAGATTCTATAATATTAGTATTTAATCCAATTTTGGATGGAATGGATAGAATTTAAGATTAAAATATATAGATTTTAAATTCAAATTTAATTAATTCTAATCCATTTTAATTTAATATAATTTTATTAAATTATAATTGTATTAGGAATATTATTGAAAATTTTAATTTAATAATGTTAATGTAAATATTAATGTTGCTTCAAATTATTAAATATTATTTGGATTTAGAATTACAATAAAATAAAATAATTCTAATTAATTATGATGATTTTAAGATCGAATTTTTATTAACAATATTGTTAAATTTTTAATTTTTTTCTTTTAAAGCTTTTGATTACTATTATTTTTTAACATAAAATTCATAAAAAAAATGCTATTTTTTAAATATTTTTTGTTAGGATTTTTCTAAAAAAATATTTTATTTGACATGTCATTTTTGACAAAAAGTCTCAAAATGTGTATTTTTTTCGTTGTATTTATATTGAAAATGTGTATTTTCTTGTCAATGTTTAAAATTATTGTTTTTTAGTGAAAATTATTTGATGTGCATTAAAATATTGATTAACATTACATAAACATATAGAAAACACTAACTTTAAAATATTGACCATTTCTTTTTTAACTACACGAAAAAATTAAGATTTCATTACGAAAAAAATTGAAAAGAAAAATTAAAAAACACAAATACATAAATACACTTTAAAATAAATATATTGGAGAAGAAGAAGACATTAGAAAATTTAAAGTGTAAACAATCAACCCTATAAAAAAGGGGGTTCATGCTGCATCAACACTCTTCCAAATCAGCATAAAAATCACTAACATTTCGAAAACAAATGTTCATACTTGATACACAAGAAAATTTAAAGTGTTGAAAATATGCTCCAAAAGATTAGGTGTATTCTAAATCACCACTTTTCAAAATCGGTGATTTTTTTCTACCTCATAAAAATTGGTACTAGGTAATTTTCTCGTTTAATTGGTAACTTTGTTTTAACCATAAATTCACTTAAAATGCCAAAATAAATGTATTGGAAAATAATGTGTTTAAACCCATATCAATTATGAAGATGGTCTTAGTGCATGGTTATGGAGCTGTGGAATATGGTAGATTCTAAAGCAATGTGAATAAAAAGAGGGTTAAATGAATGACATTTTGGATACCCAACAATGCTTCCCTTCAATAAGCCACAATGAAAATGCCAGACGAGAAAACCTCTCCATAGGCCCTACTCAATGCATTACACAACTGTCAAGGGTCAAGATCATTAAATTTCCACAATCTTGGGTCTAGGTTAGAATCCTAAAATATCTGGTGCTACGAAATCAAGAATTTCAATAAGAACTACTTCGCACATTGGAAAATATAAAGCAGTAAATCACACATGCAGAAGTATACACAAGTTAAAAAAAAATATTGTACAATATGTACAACCCCAATCTTCGTTATATTAAACTAGATCTTAATAATACAACAATCTATGGTATACAAGATATAATGACAAACATTTTGTGTAGAATTGATGTTGTATCTTTTCCTACTAATCCTTCGCATCCATACTGCTCACTCGTTGTACCTTAGTCCATCAAGGCCACAACACATCTAGAATCTAGGAGGGCTACCAAATAAAAGTGTTGCAAGACACTTCTATAGCATGTACATGTGCTGATCCAATCTACTCTCTGGGTAGGCCTAATTCCCAAGCTCCAAACTACCAGGCTATTAGCCACCTTAGTCGATTAAGGTGCTACACTTCAGAACCAAACTTCAGCTCCTCTTTGTCACATAAAAATAGCTTGTCTAGGGATAATTTGGGTAGCCAACACACTCCCTCCACCATATCAATGGCACCCAATACTACACTGTAAGATCTTCTATAATGAAGGCTCACGGTCACTCAATCATGCCTCCAAATTGGCTCCCACATGCTGCTAGATAATATGATCCAAATCTAATCCACAAATCACGGATCCATCACCTACAATATGAACCTTCAGCTCATTATTTTGAGGTCTTATACGCATGCTACAATTAGGCCTGGTTAGGGCACAAATCATTCGCTTTTCCAACATTGTTTCTCAACCTAGAATTGCACAAAATGATGTGGCTGCCATTTCTTGAGAGGCCGAGGAGGGTTGCTCCAAGTTTGGGTTGCTCCATCCCTCAACCAACCCATGACCTACCTTCAATTGACTACGACTTGCTACAACTTCCTCCTTCAGGCTTGTAACGTGGTAGCTTAGGGTTTACCCACCCTTCTCTTACCCTCAAAATACTCCTAGAGGTTGTGGTTTCATAACAACAAAACGTGGCCCCTTCTCCAACACTCCGAACCCCTGAAAATACCCTTCAAATAGTCCTTGAATCCCATGTTGGTCTACCTCCTTGCTGCATCCCTAGAATAGAAGTTTCCTCCCTCTCCAATGAGATTCTCTATTATATTTTGTTGCAAAAATGGATGAGAAAATGACATCAAATTATCGTCTATTCATACAAAAATTATGGTTTCCACAAATTGATGAAGAGACATGTCACTTGGATGAATTCACTTCAAGCCTACATGACTTGACTGTTCATTAATTAATTGTCAACTTCAAAAATTCATGTAGTCATTTCTAGAGCTCCGCTTTGAGTGATCTTTAGAGTGTTGGAATTGACATGCAAAGATTTATCACCTAAAATTTTATCAAGCTCAAATTCATCACGCTTTTGGCTCAAATCCTAATGGCTGAAAAATCAGCCAATTGGTTTCCAAGCCCACAAGTGACTCTTGTGGTTCTTTTCCATCAAAAACCCCGAACCCTAGGGCTTGGAGTACCTCCCAAGCTACATAAATCAACACTCCCTCTTAGAGAGAGAGGTACTTCTAAGACTAGGAAGTATCTTGTCATCATCGTCATTGCTTACAACAATTGGCCAACTTCGAAACTCACAATTGTAGCAACCTTTGTTCTGTGAACTATGCCCTTCTCAGAAGTTTTGTTTTCACTGTTGGAAGCATCCTACTTCTTCTTCTTATCTTATAACTTCTTCCAGTCTCTCCATAATTCCTTCTTGGAAGTTGTAGGAGAAACCTTTCTTCCCACTCACCACACACTCTTCTTGGACTATAGAATATCCCTCTGAATCTACAAGCTCCATCTCGAGTTCAGCTCCTTTTGAGTCTTTGGAACCTAGACCTTTTATTGGGAACCTATACCTACTCCGCTGAAGTATACACCTGCACCTACACCTGCTCCTACTTCTCTAGAACCTGCACCTACCCCACCTGCTTATTTCCATTAACCATAGGCTTGCTCGTCAAACTGTAGAGACCATGCTCTCTAACTAGTGGAATCCCATTGGAAATAGAGTATTTAGGCTTGATTGTTTCCTTCCCATCTTGGAAAAAGACCTCAAAACTCTTCCTCTCGATCATCGAGATGGAAATCACAATATATCTGAGTCCTAGTATAAATAGTACATCCTGGAACCACATCACACATCTTGTCTCCATATTGAATGGCACAACTCCCAGTCCTCTGATCTACAACTAAATCTTGTCACCCAACACCATGTTCAACTTCAAGTCCCAATAAACTAAAGTCTCAAAAACCTCTTATGACCTTGTCATATGCTTCGTCGCACCAGTATCCATGTACCATCCATCCTCATTGATAGTACCTTGTGAGAAATGAGATATCACGACAAATCCCTCCTCTTCCCATCTCTTGGTGATATCATCTATCTTAGCAGAAGTGGCAACATCAGAGACCTACCTTCCTTTCTTCTTCTTGTCATCTCCCTTCTTCTTCATTAAACATCTCAAAAAGCAATGACCCATCTTGCCATAGTTGAAACACTTGACTTTAACCTAGTACTTATTTTTCTTACCCTTCATTCATGTTGCAAGTGCCATGCTATCATCAAAAGACTTCTTCTCTAGATGAAGATCCTCATCTCGCAACTCTTCCAAAATGAATTCATACCACAGCCTATCCTAGTCTGGAAGCTTCTCCCTAGAAACGATCCCTTTGATGAAGGGTTTCCTCCTTGGTGAACCCTTTCAATGTAATCCTTACCGTATATCTTTTTGAGATTCTCACACCAATGGTAGCAAGCTCATCTTTGACCTGAGACAATCTTATCAGATACGAGGTCATGCTTGTACCCTTTTCATTTTGGTGAACTTCAACTTATCCTCCAATACCAGTACCTGATTCTCATTCTTATTTTGGAAACAAATTCTAGAGAGCCATCCACATCTCATGTGCATTTATTTTCCTGGAAAAATGAGATATTAGGGCATCCTGCACACCGCCTAAGATGATTAATATTGCCTTAGCATCTAAATCTTCATATATTTCCAGCTCCTTATAGTTGCTTGGCTTCTTGATCCCTTTCTCGGTGAACTCTTAGATCCTATTAACCTATAATACCAACTTAATCCTTTGCTTTCAAGGACTATAGTTGGACAACCCCTCTAACCTATTCTCATATTGGGCACTTGCTTACAACTTCGACATTGTAGTGAGCCCTTCATTTACAATGTGACCAACTCCCTCTCATGTTGTACTTCGTTGTGCACAAATCCGATTCACTGACTTTCAAAGTATCCTAGACACACTTTGACACCATGTTGAATTTCCACAATATTGGGTGTAGGTTAGAATCTTAAAAGCTCTAATGCTACCAAACCAAGAATCTCAACAAGAACTACTTTTTACAGTGGAAAATATAAATCAGTAAATCACACATGCATAAGTATACACTGTTTTTAACAAAACATTGTACAACATGTACAACCCAAATATTCGTTATATTAAACCAAATCTACATAATACAACAATTTATGGTATACAAGATACAATGAAAAACATGCTTCATAAACTTGATGTTGTATCTTTCCCTACCAATCTTTCACACCCGTAGTGATCACTAGTTGTGCCTTAGTCCATCAAGGCCACAACAAATCGAGACTCCAGAAGAGATGCCACCTAACACTGTTACAAGTCACTTTTGTAGCATGTACATGGGTTGATCCAATTTGCTTTCTAGGTAGTCCTAATTCTCAAGCTCCAAATAGCCAGGCTACTAGTCACCTTAATCCATCAAGGTGCTACACTTCAGCACCAAAATTCACCCAACCTATAGCTCCTCTTTGTCACTTCAAGATAACTTTTCTAGGGCTAATTTGGGTTGGAAACACACTACCCTCCACCAGATCAATGACACAAAATACTACACTGCAAGATTGCTCCAATAAGGCTCACAATCACCCAATCACGCCTCCAAATTAGATCCCACAGGGTGCTAAATAATATGATACAAATACGATCCACAAATCACAGGTCCAACACTTACAACATGCACCTTCAACTCACTATTTTGAGGTCTACTATGTATACTGTAACTAGGCCTGGTTAGGGCACAAACCAGTCCCTTTTCGACCCTTGTTTCTCTACCCAAAATTGCACCAAAGGATGCAACTGCCCTTTCTTGATAGGATGAGGAGGGATTCTCCAAATATGGGTTGTTTATACCCTCAACTAACCCTCTCCCTACCTTCAATTAACTGCGGCATGCTACAAATGGATCCTCTAGGCTTGGGACATCATGGTTTAGGGTATGCCCACCCCTTTCCTGCCCTCAAATAGTCCTAGAGGCTGCGGTGTCACAAAAAGGGAACTCAAACCCTTCTCCATCACTTATACCCGTAAAAATACCCTTCAAACAGTCCTTAATTCCCATGCTAGTCTGCCTCCTTACTGCATCCCTAGAAGAGAAGTCTCCCCCCTCTCCAACAACATTCTCTCTTATATTTTGTTGCAAAAATGGATGATAAAATGAAATCAATACACCCTCTATTTATACAAAAATTAGGGGCTCCATGAATTGATGAAGAGACATGTCTCATGGACGAATTCAGCTCAAGCCTACAAGACTTGACTGTCCACTAATTAATTGTCAACTTCAAAAATTCATACCTTTGTTTCTAGAGCTCTGATTTGAGTGATCTTTGGAGTGTTGGAAATTTCACGCCAAATTTTATTACCTCAAATTTTATCAAACTAAAATTCATCATGGTTTTGGCATAAAAACTGATGGGTGAAAAACCCCACACTTTGGTTCCAAGCCCACAAGGTACTCTTGTAGCACTTTTCCCTCCAAACCCTGAACCCTAGGGCTTGGAGTACCTCCCAAGCTATAGAAATCAACAAGGATAAACTGGGGAAAGTAAGGTTATAAGCTTAATAAAAAATCGATAAGGGAGGAAATAGGAAACTACCTATAAGGGTATGGTAACCCTACTCAAGAAAAGGTTTAACCAGGAAGTTTCCAAGGGATTCCCCCTGCTCCAAACCTGCACACGAAAAATAAAATTTTTACTAAGAACATAGTGGAATAGCATATAATTATTCAATGAAATAAAAATTAAAATGTCAGGAGTAGTACCCATGTTGGTCATTTCATACACACCAATGGAACTATCTCGGGCTAAACTTGACACCAAGTCCCATGAGCACAAGGTTGTTGGAGGAGAAAAAGATCTAGAAAGGTATTGAGAACCAACTTAGTGGCCCAAACCAAATCCTTCAGCCTAACCAAGCTACCCAATATAATAGGATTAGAAGAAAAAAATATTTCATATATTGCTAAATCAAAGAAGGAGAACAAGAAAACAATGAAACCCTTGGTCCAAACTTTAATTTCTTACCATCAACTAGCTCTCTTAGAAACCAAATCCCTTGGTCGGGTGAGATATATTGTGTGTAGATGTAGGGTAAAACTATAAGTATTTGAGTAGCAAAGAAACCCAATGGGATGAGGTTGAATTCTTTCCCCGCATAGGCAGAGTCACTGAGAGCTAAATAAATAAATAAAATGAGTTGTGAGGAGGGTCATTTACCTTAGAAAAACAAGATGACATAATAAATCTATCATTGGATTTTTGCGAAGAATCACCCCCATCAAATCTAGCTGTCATGTGAACTAGGTAATGTGGAACTTGGCTAAGACACCACATGTACTAGTTCATATGGTCATTGGGTAGGGGACCCACATATGTAAAGACATAAACACCTAATCTAAATTGGATCACTATATTTTTTCATCCATCTCGATGAATTTTGAGTGGAAAAAGTGGAGGAACCATCTCATTGGACCGTTTTTACCAGCGGGACCCAATTTGGTGAAACGGGGTTTGAAACCTTGAGTGTTTTGAGGCATCAAATGATTTTTTTGAGGTTAAAAATTTGTCTCTTTAGCATTTTACCTTTTCATGATATTCTACACATGGAGACCTTTTCAACGGTGCAAGAAGTGTGTCAATCAGAGTCCGTATTCAAACGTTATGCCACTGAGAAGTTGACCTTCCTATTTTCACACTATAGTTTAGGAGGATGCCATGTCCTCGCCAATTATTCATGTAAAATGGGTTAACCACATGTTTTTTATGTAAAATACTATAGAATATTCTATTTTGTAACTCTCGTTAAGAGTTGATGTAGTTAAACTTAACCACTAGTAGGCTATCAGGTTGTGTTATAACATGGCCACTAGGAGGAAGAGGCATTCCATTATTTCTAGAGAATTTTTTTCCATAATTGAGAAAAGATAGCCAAGAGAGATAGGAGATAGAGCACACATAGAGGATCTGTCCACTGAACATCCCACAGGCCATAGGCATTACTTCTTTGTACCTGCACCCATATTTCTAGAGAGAGAAAGAGAGTGAAGCAAGCTTACCTTCCAGTTGGGTTTTCTCTCGAAAGGGTTTCCCAGAGAGAATATATTATGTCTTATGTGTGTGAGATTATTTTGTCGCTCTCTAATTGTCTGTATATTTTCCATTCGCATGCATGAACTAATTACAATTAAAATATACAGATCTAGAAACTAAATAAAACTGTAATAGTGTAAAATTTGAATATATTATTATCAGATCTGTTGTGACAATATGTCCAGTGGAACATCCAAGGAATTTTACAGATCATTTGGTATCAGAGAAATTTTCTTTGGGCATTTGTGCATATATTATAGTGACCTATGTTGGCGGGGTAAAAAATCATAGAACCCTAATCATGGTCGATGAATCTGTAAATGAACCTCGTGACCCTGCAGAGGTTAGGTTTTTACTGATTGAACAAAAAGTCATGGATATAAACCACAATGTATACCTCCTCATGGAAGCCCTAGTAAATAATCTGGGGATATTTGGAGAATATGGGGGTTCGGATGCAGAAGATGAATCAGAAGGGGGGTTGGGAGATCGAGAAGACACAAAGAACTAGCTAATGAAATAACTCGGAAAATATCAACCTAGTGCGAGTGCCATGCATCAATCCTGGTTCAAAATGGAAGTAAAACTCCATATCAAGCTCTACGAGGATGAGATCAACACTCCGAAGTTGAACCATTAGTTGTACCAACCGAAAGTTTATTTCAGCATCCATCAAATCGAGGAAGGGAAAAAGGTCTCATTTGCACAACTGAAATTAGAGGTTCATGCACTGACATGGTGGGAGAGCCACACGAAAACCCTGAGGTTGGAGGGATAACCTCCGGTGACTAAGTGGGGAGATTTCAAAACCCTCAGTAAGGCACAATTTTATCCCATTGGGTATGTGGAGGACTAGTGTATCCAGTGGCATTACTCAGGAAAAATCTAGGCCAAAGAATGCAAGTGCACACAACGGAATTCAGAAAGATGGCTATAATTTTGGGTATCTCTCTACAGAACCCAAATGTACTCCTCAAGTATTTGGGGGCTCTGTACCACCATATGCGTGAGCAAGTGATATTTTTCAAGCCAAAATTAGTGGACGAGGCATGTGTATAGGCATAGTACCTGGAGAACATAGACCTAAAAAGAGCACAATCAAGTGGATCGAAGCAGAAAGAGAAATATGAAGCTTCTAAGGATGGGAAGAAGAAGCAAAAAGGGGAAAATATCAAAAGATGGTAGCCACAACACACCAGTGCAAAGATCCTAGAAAGAACTGTAACCTTTGCAACATTGATGGTTGTATAGAGGAGAAGTGTTGGAAGTTTCATCGAGAGCTAAACCCGAAGAATAAGAAGAAAGATAACAAGAAGAAGAATCTCATGGCCACTGATTCGAGTAACCAAGTTGAAAGAAACTGAGACATGGATGATAATATCATTTGTACATCAGTGTAGAAGGAGGTGAATCTGAGTAGCCTTCAACAACAATAAGAGAATGAAATGACCAAACTCTTCCATTTAAAGATACATCTCTAGAGGACAAATATTGATGCTTTATTTGACTCATGATTATAGGTTAATCTCATTACAGTAGAGTTGGTCAAGAAGTTGGGGCTAGAAGTTCATAATCATCCAAACCCATATCCACTAGGACATGTAAATAAGGATGCATAGATGAAGGTAACAAAATAGCGAAAAATTATATTTCTTATTAGTGATGATTTTATTGATGAAGTAGATTTGGATGTGATTCCCCTTGATGTATGTGGAGTTGTGTTTGGGATTCCCTACATGTACATGTGTGATGTAATACTCATGAGGAGATATATCCAATATCGACTCATTGGGAAGGAAAATTGCTCATCATCAACGCTCACAAAGGAAAGTCGAAAATTTCAGTGGTAAGTGCAAACCAAGCCAAGAAATTGATTAGTTCTAGCAAGAAGTTTGTTTTATTTTTTTAAAGAGAAAGTCAATCTTAAGAGGAGTCAATAAGAGGAAAGGTATCCCTAGAGGGGTGTATTAAGAATCATAAACAACAATTGGAGGAGTGGTTACATGCATACATGATGTGTTTAGACAGCCTAAAGGGTTAACACCTAAGAGAGAAGTGGAGAAGGAGATCCAGTTATTGCGAAACTCCCCATTACCAAATATTGGGTTGTACAAGCAGTTTGTTAAAAAAGAAAGTGAGGTGAAGAAAAAGTTGTAGCAGTTGCTGGAATAGGGTTTTGTTCGACCAAGTATATCACCATGTGGGTCACCCATCATCATTGTGCCAAAGAAGGATGGGAATTGGAGGATGTGTATAGATTACAGGGCATTAAATAAAATCACGCTCAAGAATAGATAACCCCTTCACATGATAAATGATCTGCTAGATCAATTGCAACAAGAAAAATATTTCACCAAGATGGACTTGAAGTATCGATATCACCAGGTTAGAGTTAAAGAAGAAGATACATGGAAGACTGCTTCAAAACTAGGCAAGGCCTGTATGAGTGGTTAGTTATGCCATTTGGCCTATGTAATGGACCAACTACATTTATGAGATTAATGAATGATGTAGTGCCCCGTTCTATAGATTTAGTTCTTATTTTCTATTTGGATGATATAATGGTATATAGTGCTACCAAGGAGGATCATATTTACATTTGAAACAGGTGCTGGAGACATTGAAGAAGCACCAGCTCAAGAATTGTGAGTTTATTTAGCAGTCCTTGGTGTATTTGGGGTATGTGATCAGTGGAGGAGAGATGAAGATAGATCCTTCCAAGATTGGGGCCATCACGAAATGGTCAGCGCCTACTAATGTTTCTAAGGTTCGGAGTTTCATTGGGACAACACAATACCTGGGGAAATTCATTGCCTCATTTTCAGTGGTAGAAACACCACTCCACGTCATAACAGCAAGTTGCAAGAGGTTCTAGTCGGGAAAGGTCAACAGAGGGATTTCGAGTAGTTAAAGAATAAAATCAATCAAGAACTAGTTTTGGCATTTCCAAAACTGGAATGACCTTTCGAAGTGGAGACAAATGCGAGTAGGTATGCTATGGGAGTTGTCTTGATACAGGTATGAAGGCTTATATGTTACCATTATGAAGTTTTTCATGGGGCAGTTCTTAACTACCCTACCTACGATAAGGAGCTCTATGCCATGGCGCAAGTTGTGTAGAAGTGGAAGAGTTATCTGATGGGAAAGGAGAAAGTAATCCACATAGGTCACCAGTTGTTACAGTACTTGTAGGCTCGTAGTAAGCCGCAATAGACTAGGCATTACAAGTGGATGGGTTTTTTACAACAATTTCATTTGTGATCAAGTATAAGAAGGGAAGCAAAAACAAGTTGGTCGATATGCTTTCAAGGCCACCCACATCAAATATTACAACTTTTGGGGCTCTTATGCACATGGAACCATTCACCCATGTTGCATACAAAGAGGCATATTCAAAAGATGACTTCAAGGAGGTGTATCAGTAGTTGCAGAATCAGAGTCATGCACAAAATAGTGACAACACCATTGAGTACCATCTTGAGGATGAGTTACTATCCGAGATGGATAATCTATGCTTCCCTAAAGGTGAGCATTTGAAACTGATTAGAGAGGCTCACACCTCCAAGGTTGTAGGGTACTTTGGTGTAGGGAAGATTGTAGCTAACTTGCAAAAGCATGTGTATTGGCCCAAGATGGAAGAGTAAGTAACTAGGGTCATAAGAGGATTCATTATTTGATGTACCGTCAAGCTTAGAAATAGGAAATGTGGTCTATATAATCCCTTACCTGTACCTACTTATCCCTGGGAAATCAATACCATGGAATTTATGGGAGGTTTACCGACAACCAGGAAGGGACATGATTACCTGTTTGTGTTAGGTGCATTAGGGGAGTTTTGAGGTATAAAATGGGCCTCATAAAGAAATTATAAAATAATAGTGGAAATAATAAAATAATATTATATTACATCATCAAATTTGAGAGGAAAAAAGAAGAAAATATTTTTTCAACTCGTATTTTCAACTTATCTCCCTGTGGGTTTACTTAGATTTCGAGCAAAAACACTCATTGGGTGAAAATTTTGATTCTTCATCCAAGGAGTACCCATGTTGCATATGTTTGATGGACACTTCTACATGAAAAATGAGAAATACATGAAAAACTTGATTGCAATCACTTTTTTTCATGTATTTCTCATTTTTTGTGTAGCAAGGTCCATCAAAAGTATGCAACATGGGTACTCCTTGGATACAGAATTAAATTTTGCATGAAACAAGTACTCCCACTAGAAATTTGAGTAAAACCTTAGGGAGATAAGTTGAAAATACGAGTTGAAAATGTAGTTTTATTATTTTTTATTATTTTTACTTTTTTTACTCCAAAATGGTGAATCATCTCCCTTGGTTGAAATCATCATCTTGAATCATATTGGTTCTTATAAAGTTTTTTTTTTGTACATTTTCTTAATAGACACATTTTAGACCTCAAAATTCCTCTAATGACAGGTTCAACAGGATGTGTGTTTTGTTGCTGTGTAAAAAGACCATCAACAGAGAAGAAGCAGTAAACTTATTATTTGAATAGGTCTGGGTGCACTTTGGGATAATAAGGAACGTCATTTCAGATAGGGACACAATATTTCTCAATGCATTCTAGACTACATTGTGGGAGAAGATGGACAGAAAATTGAGGAGACCTACAACATTCCATCCACAAATAGATGGGCAAACAAATGTAGCTAACATGACTTTGGTGCAGCTTCTGAGGGGATACAAACAGAAGCATCCAAATACCTGGGATGAAAATGTGGTATATATACAACATTATTATAAAATAATAATGCACACTTCTACAGGAAAGGCCCCATTTGAGTCTTGTTTTGGATATTTTCCACCTTCACCCTTGGATATTTCATATGGGAAGCAAGGAGGAGTGAGGGAAGATCTTACAAGAGATTCTTTGAGGTCTGAAATTTTTATAGAGATGTCCAGGAAGATCAATCTATAGGCACAAGAAATATTGTAGAAGTCGTAGGAAAAGTCTAAGATCAGGCATGATCAACACGAAAAACAGAAATCATTCAAGGTGGGAAACAGAGTATGGATATAGTTGAATGAGGAGTGGCTACATGAGCTTGGTAAGAAAATCAAGGCTATAAGGTATGGTCCCTTTATGATGCTGGAAAATGTGGGTGATAATTACAATCGACTGAGTTTACCACCATATATGTGAATTCACTCAGTTGTGAATGTAGAGAATTTGAAACTCTGTGAGCCTTCCATGCTAGATGAAGAAGAGGAACAAGTCCTACCTTCTATGGAGGATTTGGCACTAGAAACTTAAACAAAGTTGAGAGAAGATATAATTTTATAGAAGAGGACTATAAATACAAGATATGGGTAGCGTGACCTTTGTCAGATTGGGTTGAAGTGACGATTTCTTGGAAGAGCTAAATGGTACACCAGAGAGAAGGTGGAGGAAACAATTGCTCACCTCATTCAGTAAGAGCATTTGGGGACCAAATCCTTTAAAAATGGGGAGGTATGATGTAAATTGGATCATTATATTGTTTTTCATCCATCTCGATGCATTTCGAGTGGAAAAAGTGGAGGAATTAGCTCACGAGACCATTTTTACTGGTGGGACATAGTTTGGCAAAATAGGGTCTGAAACCTTCCAGGAGCGTTTCGAGACATCAAAAAACATTTTTTGGGGGTAAAATGTTTCCAATTTATCACCACACTTTATTTATTCTACACACATATATATTTCTAACGATGCAAGAAGCACGTCAATTGGAGACCGTATGCAAAAGTTATGCCACTCAGAAGTTGGCCTTCCTATTTTGACAATATAGTTCAGGAGGATGCCACATGATCCCCCATTATTCTGGAAAAAGGGGCTAGCCACGTCTTTTGATAAAAAAGACTCTGGAAGATTCTATTTTGTAACTCTAGTTAGGAGTTGATGTACTCAAATTTAACCACTAGTAGGGTATCGGGCTATTTTATAACCAGTCCACTCAGAGGAAAAGCCATTCCATTCTTTCGAGATAATTTTGTTCCATAGTTGAGCAAATATATTAAGGAGAGATAGGAGGTAGAGGACACAGAGAGGATTTGTGCACTATAGTAGCCCACGAGCCATAGACATTACTTCTTTGTACTAGCAACCATATTTTCAAACAGAGAAAGAGAGCAAAGAAACCTCACGTTCCAGCTAGGTTTTCTCCCGAAAGGGTTTCCCAAAGAGAATATCTTACATCTTATGTGTGTGTGAGATTATTTTGTTGTTCTTTACTTTTATGTATAATTTCCATTCGCACTCATGCACTAATTACAATAATCTACATATATAGAAATTAAATAAAACTGTCACAGTGTAAAATTTGAATATTTGAATATATTATTATCAGATCTGTTGTAATGAACTGTTGAGTAGAATATCCACGGTAGTTCATGGATGAGAACCCAAGCACAATAATAAGGTATAAACCAAGGATATAAATAAAAAAGATCTTAATTCCAAGTGTTTAAATGTTTGGGGCATATTGATGAGGCTATCATCAATAGCTTAATGTGATGTTATTGAAGGATATATCTATCTATCTATCATATATATATATATATATATATATATAATATATATATATTATATAATAAATATAAAGTGGATCCACAAGTTATGACCAAGGTTAATTGAAAATAAGACCATTATATAGTGGATCCACAAGTTATGACCAATGTTAATTGAAAATAAGACCACATGGGAACAACATCCCTTAGTGCAATGTGATACTCATAACTAGAGAGAAACAATTTACATTTAAAACAAATTGTTATGTATGCATTAGGAATGCCAAATACTAGATGTATAATGCTTTACTCACCACTATATAGCAAGAAATGTATAAATTATTTCCAAGATTTTCCGTTTGAGTGTAGTTGGGGTACATTACAAATCGTCCACTTGTGACCCCATCACATGGGCACATCATAACCTTGGACACAATCTCAACATGAAGAGCAGAGAGACCACTCATATTAAGCCTCCGCATCTCAAGACATTAAGGATAGTTTATGACATGAGTCCAACCACTGAATGATATATTCCAAGTTTGAGCCAATATAGTCATGTGTGTTAAACATTTTTGCATCATTGTAATAAAGACATGGTGACAAGACAAGTAATTGTGCTTATTATGGAATCCAAGGTTCAAATACTTTTCTTTTATGACCTTATATAATATATATATAATGGTTTCTTTTAATAAAGATCACCTAGAGGCAATATTATGAAGATTAAGCAATATCATCTACGTAAGCAGAGGAGAACCAACAATAATTAATTGTAATTATTGTGTAATTAGATGTACATTACAATTTTAGTCTCAAAACATATTTAAAGTATAGAGTCCCTCCTATTGAATGTTTGCAGATTAATCTTTCGTTACATCAAAATTACTAGAATCAAAGATGCCAACAATGAATTTAAATAATAACTTTCTTGCATATTTAAATCCATGATTATGTTCGATAACAAATTTATTATGCTACTTGTTGGTACCATGTATTCAAGCCGTCAGAAATGGCATGACAGAATAAATATTATATTTAAAAATAAAGAATACACATCCATCATAAAAATAAATAGATAACTCAATATCAATTGTTTATTAAATATATGTTGCATGGTAATATTTATATAGATGTTAAATTATTTTTAATGTTAATATTAAATTATTATTTAGTATTAATATCACATTATAGTGTAATTAAATATTGTTCGCAAATAATTTTAATATTAGATTATATTATAAACAGGTGGTGACAATGTTACTAATTTTAATATTAGATTATATTATAAACAGGTGGTGACAATGTTACTGCCCTGGTAGAAAGTGATTTTTATTTAAAAAATAATATAAAAATAATGTAGTATTAAAATAACACAATAAATAAATTATATATATACATAAGGGCTTAATGTTAAGCCCATTGTTCTTTTACGATATTGCATAAGCACAGAGACGTGTCTTTTGAGTTCAGGAACATAGTCTCTGCACTTTCACCCTATGCTTATAGACCATCCAAGAATTGAAATTTTAAATGTCCTATTGATACCAAAGAACATCTGACAGTTATATTGACAGTTATATTATACGGTTACATTGACAGTTTCGCATAATGCATTTATCTTCTTTCTCAACAAAGAATTGAAAGTTAAAAAAATGTGTTTATATATATGAGGACTAGATATACAAAAAAATGAAGTATTGTTCAACATTTTTGACTTAAAAAAGCGACGTGCTAACATAATCATTGCTCACCATTAAAGAAGGAATAAACATAAAATATTTAACGCACACAAAATGTATGGAGAAAGGATAAGGTTGCTTCTTACTAACACAATTTTGTGGAATTCAAGAGCGTTGAATTCTATTTTGGAGGCTAACAAACATAAAAAAAAAATGAGCAATCATGGGAATTTTGTGGAATTCAAGAGCATTGAATTCTATTTTGGAGGCTAACAAACATTAAAAGAAAATGAGCAATCATGGGAGCTTTGTATGGAAGCAATTTAACACACAATACCATTTTCATAAAATAAAAATTAAGGTGATCTGAAGATAGATGTAAAATAAAAAGCAAGGTGATTTAAAATAGATTTTAATTAGAGATTAAACACATATATGTATTATCATTGCAACAAACTCCTTGTATAAAGAAACCTCCAAAAGCATGGATTGGAGTTCCTTGAGCAAGGAAACCTCCAAAAACATGAATTGGAGTATGCCTCCTTTCATACCTAACATAATTATTAAAAAAACAATTCGATGTTCGTGCATTGTATTCTCTTCCCCCGCAAAAAAATGTACAATTCACACGTCCTGTACCCATGAGTATAAGTGACACCATACAGACCCGTGAGAATAAGAATCATACTGTGCCCCTCTTAAATCTTCTGAATCATGGGAAATTTCAATTTTTTAAAAGAAGGAATTTAAAATTATATATAATAGAAATAAAATATTTGATGAACGATACTGATGTAATGCGATTATATATAACTATATATGATGGGAATTTTTTAATATTAAATGATGTTAGTTTTGAATTTCAAATGCCAATTTATAAGTTTTAATTTCAAATGTCATTTTTTGAATTTAAATTTCAAAGAAAATATTAAACAATAATATGAACAAGCTTTAAGAAGAAAGCTTAGAAAAGATGTAAGCACCAACTCTGAAACGTTGGTCACTCTGGTCATTGTTCACTGAATCAAAATATCATGTTGATATTAAGTTGTATAAATATGAGAAAAGTGGCAATTTTTTAATTGATGCAACAATAATACGGAGGAACAACCCAAAAGTACATTTCGCTAGAAGAAAGACACTTTTAAATATTCAATATGCAGTTTTTTATATTATATATGTTAGTAGGTAATATAAATTAAAGAATTTCTCAACGTTAAAATTTTTCTGAACCATGAGGATATTAAGACAAAAATTCTATGAGTTGACTTCAATTTTTCTGTAAAAATATATCTGAGTTTTTCTCAGGTTTTCATGTTAGTTACAACAGCACAACTACTCCTTTGCCATTAGGAGCCATAATTAGCGAGGACAGGGGTTAGTTAACTGATTCCCGTTCCATTAAACAAAGACAAAGCATGAATTTTGTCTTCCATCAAAATGAAAATTTGTAAGCTGATGTATCACCTCGGGCAATGGTGGCCTGGTGGTGACGGTGGCCACTCTTTGGCAATAGTTCTTGATATGAACATTTTAATTCTAAATTAAGCATTATAAATGTCTGAACTTTTTCGGAATTATTTTTGAGTAATTCTCCCGCTCAATCACTATATATTACTGCGCAAAGACAATGATATATTATTGATATGAATTTTATTAAAGTCAATATTATATTAAAATTTATATTTTCATAGTCATCAAGATGAAATTATATTTTCATAGTCATAAAGATGAAATCTTCTGGAATACTGTGTTATGACCAAAATGTCTGAAGTTTCAAGTGAACATTTTACTCATTTTTAAAAACATTAAAATATAAATAAATTAAAATTAAAATATATTCATTTTATTTAATGAAAATTTAATATCCTTAAAAAATAGGTTAAGTGTTCACAACATACCATGATAACACAAAATTTCAGAAGATTTTATCTACAGCAACATGATGAATAACATTTTTATTTTAAATAATAATAATAGTATTAAAAAATAATATTATGTTAAGAAATATTAAAAATAATATTGATAATGAATTCTTTGTTTTACAATCATAAAAGTATTTATCAATATATATTAACCATATTTCTTATTGGGTTGTTGTAGTTGTACTATTCTATATCACTTTAAATTTCCCATAATAATGAAAAAAAAACACTAATGTCAAATTAAAACCAAACATTTAGTTTAAATGCAATTTATTCTCATATTAGTTATGTGGAAAAAAATTAATAGAACCATTTATATTTTTAAAACATATCTATTTCATTTTATAAATCTTAACTTCTAAAATATCATCCAAAATTTTTTTCAAGTGTGGAAATTATTTCCCTATCTAAAGCCTCCTTTTATGTATGACCTCAACAATTATGTCACTAAACAATTTATATAGACCCTCCAACTCCTATCCACATGTTTTCACAACCTCTTCCCCCATGTTTTGGAATATCGTGAGTCATCTTTTTAAGAGACAACCACATTGGCATTGTCTACTGAGGTAACAATGGTGAAATTTTTTTGGAATTGGGCAAGAAAACTTTCAAGAAATGTAATCTTGTGAGTGTTTGAATTATTTTTGTTATGGTGGAAATAGATTCACCACCATCAAGGAAGAATATCCAAAATCATGAAGGTTTAGAGCTTTAACCTAGATTTCCAATATTTTCTACCATAATTTCCCAAAATCATTATCAAATTTCCATATTTTCCTAAGAGAATTGTGACCTATTTACACTACAAATATTAATATTAAATTATCAAATAGAATCCAATAAAATATTTACATGTAGATAATTTATGCCTTGTTATGGCCGTAATGTATGTATCATCTAACAGGTTAAGTCATGGAACATTTTAACCAAGTTTTTTCCAATAATTGTTTCCCATGTTCTGGAATACCGCAGGTCATGCTTTTAAACGGTTAGCCAAATTGTATATTGGTCTTGATCCTCAAGGATATTTGTTCTTAGACTAAGGGAAAAAAGGTGAAAGTTTTACTATGGAAGATTCAACATTATATATATATATATATATATATATATATATATATATATATATATATAGTAATATATATATATATATATATATTATATATATTATATATTTATATATATATATTTATATTTATATTTTGCAAACAACTTACCCAGTTTCCTTACAAAGAGATAAAATAAAGGAATTAATTATATGTAGTTGGTTTTTTTTGTTGTTGTTGTTGTTGTCATGGTCGTCGTCATTGCCATCGTTGGGTGAGCTATTTTTTTGTTGTGATCGTCATCGTAATCGGCGATGGGTGTGTAGAAAAGGCATTACAATGGTAGGAAGATGTCAATATGTTGTTCATAGAAATAACCTAGCTCAACATTTCTTGAAATTTTTGTATTCAATAAATTTTGTTTTAATGGAGACACCTCTCTCATTGCTTAACGATGAACATTAACATCACTCATGATAGTGACTCGAGAGTATTTGATAGGGTGTTATCTCCATGTTCTTGAATATTGTTTCCTTTCATGCTTGGGATCTTTACTCTCTATTGGTATACGTCCTACAATGAATTTTTTTAGAGACTCCTTTAAGATACTACCAATATTATTTTGTCTGCAATTTTTGAATCCCTTTGCTCTGTATTTCAACAATCTAATTCATTTTCCCCTCCCCACGTTGCTATGACAAGCTAAGAAGCCTACAACTAAAGCGGAGTTGGAGGCTAAGGAAATGGAGGTTTTGGAAATCTAAGGGGGTGAGACGCTCAATTCTACACCAAGTTTTGAGCCTGGAATTAACAAGTTCACACCCTACCTAAAATCCAATTAGAAATTGACGTGGTAGAGAAGGAAGTGCACAATGAACATTAAGGAATTGTAGACTAAGAAATTATTAATGGTGTTGCAGTTTGAATCCTAGATATTGGGAATACTGGCAGCCATCAAAATCATTACTTATATATTGTTGATCTCTATTGGCATGTCAAGTTACTTCAGCGAAGAGTTTTGGTTGATCAAAGGGGAGCCTAGTAAATCCTTATGGACAAATTAGAGGAGCTATACCTTTTGATGATAAATCTATAGGGTCACTTAGCTACCCTAGAAATGGGCTCATCTCCAAGTCCAATGGAAATACCTCATTGTAAAGGAGATGATCAGCGCATCAACCTAGACACCACTTTGTTTTCTTGAATCATAGGTTTTTATTGTCATTGTTTTATGTCTACTCTATTCATATTTTTTTGTCACTCTTGTCGTAGTTCTATAAGTTGGTTTTCCAAATTATTGGATAGTCATCCTTATTTATAGAATGATATCGTTAATGTTGGGCATGAAGACATATAGTACTATTCAAATCTAAGGGGCATTGAATTTATTTATAGGTTGGGATTTCATTCTCTCACCTCGTTTTTTGACAATGATTGACCAATATTCATTCTAGCATTGCTCCAATTCCCAGTCTAAGAATCTAAAAATAGATAATACCTTTCGATAGTTGTAAATGCATAATTATAAATAGAAGAATCAAGTTACAAAAAAAAGGAAAAAATTGAAATATAAAGAATAAAATCATCTTATAGTATTTAGTTTATTGTATAAAATTAAGGTAAACTACGAATGAAAAGCACATCATTCCCATGAGATACTTTTTAAATAAAGGAGATATTTCAACCCACTATAAAGGAGATGTAAAAATATTTCACTGTAAATGTCACCCATAAATAAAATATTTCGATATCCATATGAAGTAACATAATTTTATAGAAATTTTATAGAGAAATAATGAAATTATAAATAAAATCCCATGGGTACTAGAATAGACGGTGATAGGGTATTTTGTTAAGGAACCCCATGGTTTGTAAAGGTCACCCTTTCAAAATTCCGTGGGAAAAAAACCGTTTGAGCTAAGGGCTAGTGTGGCCTAGGACATATGCATCCTCAAGTGATTTTTCCATCTTAGATTCCCTTGGGTGGATGTTACTTAAGCCAAAGGTTAGGCATTCCAGTCATCTCAAAATTGACATGTAATACTCAAGATAATTTTTTAAATATTCTAGTTACTTTTGTTAAGTTATTTGGAATAAAGTGAGTCATGTTAAAGGACTGATATAATTAGGTGATAAACATAAATGTTTATGTTTCTAAATTTCATTAATAAATATTGTCTATGGTAAGCCATGAAAATTACGGTGGGAAAATGATAAATGTTATTTCTCACACTAGACATTTGGAACACAATTACTCCTCTTCCTAGAGATAAATTATCTCAATTAGGGAAAAGGGCTCCGAGAGAGGAGAGAGAAAAAATGTGAGGCAACCTTGTTTTCATAGACCTTGGTTTAAGGAGGCCCAAGAGAGGAGAATGAAGGTTTTAAGCTGAATACCCTTAAATAAGAAATTGTTTAATTAAAGCAGGACACTTCCAAGTAAGGAATTCTTGAGCTGGCTGGCCAGTGGAACTACAAATTAAAAGTTTGTGTGCTCAGATTAAAATCCCTAGACTAGAACTAGAGAGGTCTCAGAATGTTTGGGGTTGGACTTGGTATGGTTTCTGTCTTGAAAGTTGTTCTCGATGTGAAATTGGCTCGAGAGGAGTACTTGTATAGAATACTAGTTATGGTTGGAATGGTGAAGCATTATTCCCCCTATGATTTTGGCGGTTGGCTTAGACATTAGAAACACATAATTATTATGGATGTTCTTTATGTTGTGTATTGGTTTCTTTCTAGAAGTGATTTTTTCTATATGTATTGTGTGATGACTTGTCCCCAAAAGATGGAATTTAGATAAATTAATACAAACTATCATGTTAGAGTTAAATGATTATGAAATAGATTACTCTCTCAATGAAGCTAGGTAAACCAACATGCCGATGACAATATTCAGTTCAATAAAGGAATATTGGAATAGGGTGAGTAGGTCTTGAAATTAGGTCCCACTAAGATGTTCCAGATTGAGGAGAAGAAATGGAAGGGTTAACTTAAAAATGATGTCACACACACACACACACACACACACACACACATAGATTCCTTGAAGTTTAAAAAGTGACATTAAAAATTACCTATTAAATTAACTTTGTACATTGGAAAATTTCCTACAAATAAAAATAACATTGTGTAGCCTTAATGTTTAGACTAAAATTAAGAATGCATTTATGCTCTGTAAATAAAATAAGAAATAAGTAAACTTCTGCATGTTAAAACTTTGTATTCAAATAATATTCTAAGAACACATGACATACCCTAGAATTTTTCGAAGAGTAGTAAAAGAAAAGAGGATAGTTTCATACATGTTCAGGTTTTGGCCAAGATAAATAAGAAAAAAGGGGCTTGGTAAGGCCTTAAGGCCATAGTAGTCTCATATACAATGAACTCACTAGTAGAAACACATATGATATTCTTATAACACGTTAAATTACCCATAAATATTACCATGAATGCCTCATTAACAATAAAAAAATAAGTGAGGGAAATGCTAATTTAGAAACATAATATTGTATAGATTAATAAATAACACAAGAAAGTAGAATGAGTAATGTCAACCTAGTTATGAAATTAAATAAAATAATTGTGAATATAATCCATGAATCAACGACTATCTACCATTAAGGAGTTTAATTCCTTTACAAGAAAGAAACTTAGAAAAAATCAAACTGATATCCAAAGTGGATATAAAATTTTTATATCCATAAATAAATCACAGATGAAATAAACCAAATAGTCATAAGGGCTAAACTGCCACTACTAGCCTCATAGGTAGCTCAATTTTGAGTGGCCATAGAAAATTAGAAATAGTAATTTCCAAAATACTAAATGAAGTGCCTTATAAAACTTAATTTTAAGAAACCCAAGATCAAGGAAAGAGTTAAAACTTTGCAAGCACTTGAAGAAACATATATGAAAAAATTGGTTTCATTAGAACCTGAAAGGTTGCAGACATGTAACCAAAAATGATCTGTCAAAGTCAAATTCCATTCATTAGAACAAGGGTTTCAATTGTAAGATGAAGAACCGAAAAACCTATCAAAATATAAGAGTTACCAAAATCAATCAAGAGAAAGAGGAAAGAAGGGATGAGGTTTTACATGAACAAGTAACTAAACTAGTCATTTCCAATGTCATCCTTGTACAATAATAAAAATTTAAAAACCATTGAAGAATGTACCTTTTTATCCTTTAAGGGATTAACTCATAGATGAAATAACTCCTACTCAACAAAATACCCATGCCTCTATTGGTTAGTCGACTATAGAGGAATCTAGGACACTGTAAGATCTCGAAAAGGAAAATCACAGAGCAGCCAAAATGTAAAGACCCATGGAAACCATCACATAACTAATACCCATTGAGCACAGACACTGAAGACTAGACAGAGTGTTAGTAACTACACATAAATACCCTAAATGAAATTATGATCTATTAATACTTTAACACATAAATACTAAGCCGGTGAGATGACATCAAAGCATCTCTGAAAGGAAACTTCCAAAGTAATAAAATTGTGTCAAGGAGGAAGGGCCAGTTGTAGAGCTTGCTCATGTGACTGGAAAGAGTGTGAATGTGAGGAGAGATACATCGAAGAAGTGAGGTGGTTAACCTCTAACCACTTCATCTCATCCAGGCCATAGATGCAAACCTTAGTGTCAAGGAACATCGATCAAGTCCATATCCCTAATCCCAAGGCAGACCAATCCCAAGGTAAAGAACGTTCAACTAGCAAAGTTGAGAACATTTAGGAGATGGCTCATAGTTAATATGCGGATGGTCAAACCTTATGTGCACTGGAGGGATGAGTTATATAACATATGACATTACATACTCACACCCAAGGTTGAGTTACTACCTTAGGACTAATCCCCATCGTTGTGTTTCCAGCTCACAAGTTAAACATAATATCAACTTTATTATCACGATGAATGTACTTGTATCATGAATTTATAATAACTAGATTCTAATGTAAGTAAATAAATGTCATCTATTCATGAGTGTGAAGCATAAGTAATAATAAACAATTCATCCTTGTCATGTTAATTTACCAATTTATAAGTAAAAAATAAATAAAAAATTGGAGATGTGTTACAAGTGGTATGAGACCCACGATTCCCACAATGTGGTCTATTTAGGGAAAACCAAGAGAATAAAAAATCATATTTTATTTTCCATGTAGAGAAAGAGATATGAGAATGGGAAATAGCACGATGAACACACCAACCATAATAGCCTTTCCAGGACCCAATCTAGAAATGTGGGTCTAGTTAAGGGAAGAACCTTAGATCAAAATGGTTATGTTGTTGGACATAATGCCACAATTGAGGAAATAAACATCCAATTTAAAGGTTGATAATGAGAAATTAGTGTGGGAGCAAGAAATAATAATTAAGAATTTAGCCCACAAATAGAACCAAAATAATTTAGTCCCAACCATTGATATCTGAAACATAGTAGAATCACATAGACCGATAGAAGACAATATACTTGATAAAATTCACACACAATAATTGAATGGTGATAATGAGACAAATGACGAAGAAACTAGAAATTCTTCGTGGGGAAGAATGTAGAAAAGGTGCAAAAATCCTAAAAACAAAATGACAAGGAGAATTTAGGAAAATTAGGCCCCCAACCTTGGACGATGAATTTGAGGGAGCTGTTGAAGCATGGGTAGTAAATATTAGTAAGTACTTCTAGATTTATTAATATGATAGTAACTTGAAGGCTTGTTTTGTAATCTACCAGCTTCAGGGAGATGTAACCATATGGTGGGAAGAAGTTAAGGTAGTCTAACGAGTTGATGAACATGGGATAAATTTCAACAATATTTGAAAAGTACTTAAGTGAGTGGTTTTATGATGATAAAGCCAGGGAATTTCAAGAAATCATATTAGGTCAGTTATCCATGGATGAGTATGTGGTGAAATTTACTTTATTAAGGTATGTCCCTTACATAGAATAGGAAAAAGGGAAGGTGTATAATTTCATAAGAAATTTGCATGTATTCATGAACAAGTAGTTGGAGTTTGATAATCCTAATACTTTGGATGAATATTTTCATAAAGCACATATATTCTATCAATAGATGAAAAAAAAAGGAGATAATAACGAAGCATGGGAAAGAAAGAAAGGGAAGATTTTTTTTAGAATACTAAGAATGAAAAATTTCCAATACTAAGAATTCACATATAAACAAGCAAGGTAAATTTATAAGGAAAAATCAACAAAAATCCCTATCTGCACAATGAATCTAAACCAATAGAACTTTCAAGTAGACTTGAATTTGGTCAATCATAGAAACCACCATTACAGTGTTGGGGTTGTGGGGAACCATACTACTCTAAAAGCTTCCCTTATCATGCAATAACAAAACATGGTTCAAATATTTAAGATGCATTTACTATAGGGGAGGTGGCGAGAATTCTACCCAAGATCAATGCTACTCTAGAGGACTGTTAGGATGAGTAACAACCCACAATTATTGAATTTGAAGAAATGAATTTCAGTCATGTTGTGTTCATTTTAATAGATCTTGGAGCAAGCTTGAGCTATAAAATACCTAAATTAGTGTAAATGTGTCATCTGGAAGCTGGTAATTTCAAGAACTCGTGGTTGTTTTAGTTAGCCACTCGGGTAAAAAGGAGAGTGGTAGAAAATGTGGAAATTTGTCATGTTGAATTGGTATCTTAGCCAATAAAAGTAAATTTAAATATGTGTCCATTAGGTTCTTTCAACATTTTAATTGGTATGGATTGGTTGGAAAAATATTAGTGCCTTGTAAACTATAAACATAAAACTTTTTTTTTTTTAATGAAGAAGGTGTTAGGCAAGCAATCAAAGGGATAATAAGACTCGTTGGAAAAATATTGGTCCCTTGTAAACTATAAACATAAAAATATTAGTTTTTATTAATGAAGAAGATGTTAGGAAAGCAGTTAGAGGGATAATAAGACCCTTGAAATTGATACCAATCACAAATTTACAGTTGGAAAAATGCATTAGCAAGGGATGTTAGATTTAGGAAGTCCAAGTGGGATACACTAATTCTAAGGAAAGGAAAACAACTTTAGAAAACTTTCCAATTGTCCAAAATTTTGTTGATGTGTTTTTTAAGAGGTTCATGGGTTGCACTTAACATGATATTGATTTTATGATTGAATTTATTCTAGGAGCATCCATAGTATCTAAGGCACCATATAATATGAGTATATTAGAATTAATTGAATTAAAGATGCAATTACATGAGCTACTTGATAAGAAATGCATTCACGCAAGCATATCACTATGGGGAGTTCATGTACTCTTTGTAATAAGGAAAGATGGCACCCTAAGGCTTTGCATTGACTCTTAGCAACTAAACAACTATTAAGAATAACCCATTACCTAGGAAAGATGATTTATTCGATCAAGTTAAGGGTACTACAATGTCTCCCAAGATTGATTTATGCTCAAGGTACCATCAAATATGGATTAGTTTTGAAGACATATGAAAAATTTCATTTAAGACTCGTTATGGGCATTACGAGTTTGTAGTCCTACCTTTTGGGCTTAATGATGCCCTAGACATAGTGATGTGCCTTATGAATAGTATATTCCACCAGTACCTTAGTGAGTTTGTATTAATTTTCATTGATGATATCCTAACTTATTCAAGGAATATGGAAGAACATAAAAGACATTTGCATATAGTATTGCAGACCTTATAGGAACATCAATTATATGCCAAGTATAGTAAATATGAATTTTGTGAATATCAAATATAATATTCGGGACACGCAATCTCTCAAGAGGGAATAGTTGTAGATCCTAAAAAGATTATGATAGTTATGGAGTGGCTTGTTTCCAAAAATGTTATTAATATTAGATTGTTTATGGGGTTAGCAAGGTATTTCCATCGTTTTATAGAGGGGTTTTCTAGATTAGCTTACCCCATAACCTATTTACAGAAGAAGGGGAGATATTTTAACTAGACAATAGAGTGCCATAACAGTTTCGATTAAATGAAACATCTATTGACTATAGCCCCGGTTTTAAGGATTGGACATCCTAAAAAGGAATTTGTTGTCTATATAGATGCATGTAAGGAAGGGGTGTGATGTGTGTTAATGCAAGAATTTTTGGTGGTGGCCTATGAATACCAAAAATTGAAAGAACACGAGGAAAGGTATCTAACATATGATTTGGAGTTGAAAGCATCGGTCCACACCTTAAAAGTATGGCAATATTACTTGTTAGGTAAGAAATTTATTTCGATGATTGATGAGAGTAGTTTGACCAATTTATTTAAACAACCTACCCTTAATGCTCGACAAGCATGATGGACTACTTTCCTAAGAGGATTTAATTTTGATATAAAGCATTCGAAACATAAATTAAATCAGGTGGCAAATACCCTAACTAGGAAGTTGACCTGTATTTACGAAATTTCCTTCATTGAAATAAAATTTGATTTTATAGATAAAATTAACGCTGCAACCCAAAGAGACCCGGAATATCAATGTTGATGGCAACAAACAAAGAAAGATGAAAACACTAAAAAATAATTAGTATTGGTATTAATGAGAATAATTTGTTGATTTATAGAAACTGAATTAAGTTCCCCAACCATCAAGATATAAAAAAATTAAGTTTAGATGAATGTAATAGAATCCCCTATCATGCCCACCCTGGTTACCATAAATTAATTACTCCTCTAAGGTAAGAATGTTTTTGGTCTGGTATAAAGAGGGAAGTGGGAGAATCTCTAGCAAAGTGTCTAGAGTGTCAATAGGTAAAAGATAAACAACAACATGTAGGAGGTTTACTTCACTTATTTCCCATTCTTGAATGTAAATGGGAAATCAAATCATTGGATTTTATTACAAGATTACCTAAGTCAAAGACGAAAAATTATTTTATAATGGTTGTTGTGGATAAATTAATTAAATCAACACATTTTGTTCTTGTACAGTCAAATTATAAAGATGTTAAACCTACTAACATATTTGTCAGAGAGATTTTCTGTCTATATGGTGTACTTAAAGTAGTAATCTTTGATAGGGATGTGAATTTTACTTCTTCTTTTTGGAAATAGGATTAGGAACTCAAGTACAGTTTAGTACTACCTACCATTTGTAGGTAGATGTATAAATTAAATGAGTAAACCAAGCGCTGAAAGGTATGTTAAGGATGTATGTCAGGCGAGAAATAACCAAATGCAAAGAATATATTCACCTAGTGGAATTTGCATACAATAATTGTTATCATGCCTCCTTAAGGATGACCCTATTTGAAGTATTGTATTAATGTAGGTGTAGTAAATATGTTAATTGGACTAACCTTGAAGATAAACTAATACTCAGACCAAACATGCTAAAAGATATGGAATACACTTTGAATAAAGTGTGAATGAATTTTAAAGGTGATAAAGATTGACAAAAGACGTATGCAGGCAAAAGACGAACCTATGGGGAATTTGAAGTGGGAGATGATGTGTATGTAAGAGTCAAACCAAGGAGGAGTACCCTAAGGTGGGGAAGTTGTGCCAAACTGAATCCTGAATTTTTTGTCCGTTTCTAAATACTTGTTCAAATAGAACTCGTAGCCTATCAGTTGGCTCTTCCTAGCCATATATGTATACACAACATTCCATGCTTCATTGTTAAAGAGGTATATATATGATCCTAAGAAAATTATTAATTGGAAAGATATATAGGTAAACAATATTAAATGGAAAAACTTTATATATGTGTTTCTTGTTAAAAATGTAGCAACAAAATCTCAGTCTGACTTTGCCTTGGTCAAACTAGAGAAAATTGGAATTTCTATTTCAACACAAATATTGGAGGTAGTTAACTGAGGTTACATGGCACTTTTCACTTAGTTAAATTAGTTAATTATAGTTTGGGAAGATTGCATTAAGTTCAGTATGTTTGATTGCTATAATTTCAATATATTTCAGTTAATTTAAGTTATTGTTAGTTAAACTAGTTCTAATTGTGAGAACAACTATTCGAGGTCAAGTTGTGGAAGTGGAACTTCAACCACACTCAATGATCGACTAGTTAACTCATCAATCAACCCAAAATAATTGTTGCATGTAGAGAATTCAAGATACCCAATTGAGATGGAGATTCCATGGATGTTTACTATCAATTGTACCATATTCTCATGTGTATAGGTGGTGCATGTAGTCAGAGGAAAGACCTAGAGGAATTGCATAATTGAATAGTGGAAAATTCCTAAATTATAGGGGTTAATTTACTACAGGAATAACACAAGGAAATAGAAGCTCTGAGGGCTTGAAAATTGGCTAAGTGTTAGCCAGAGTCAGTGAGTCAGGTAGAGGGATAGACTATACACTTGCATAGTGTGCTCAAGCTTGATACATCATATGTATTTAATCTATATTCTCTGATTAATGCAATATAGATAGGAAGGGGTTTTGAGAAGTTTCTTTCCCCTAGATAAATATTTGTGCATGTGTGATATTGCCTTTTGCATGTCTATGTTTTGTGTTCTATATTGTGAATTAATTTCCACAAATCAATAGAGTAGCTTCAAGTCATTTGATTTAGTAAATTTCATGAACAGTTTTGAATCTACAAATTAATTTCTACATGGTATTAGAGTAGGATTCACTGTAGAGAAGATATTTTGAATTTGTCATTGTAAGAGGATTAGATTTGGAGGATCAATTCTTCAAAGCTAGAAGGATGGTTTTCTTTGGACTAAAGCTCAAGTATGCCCTTGAGGGAAGCTCGAATTATGTTACTCGGAAGGACTGCATGGAGGCAATGATGGAAGATAATGGATAGAAGAAATTCACTGATAATGATATCCTGAAGCCAACAACATCTGATTCTCAGGATCTAGCAGAATGGAAGAAGTGTGTAGCCAAGGGGAGGAGAATAATATTGGAGGGAGTACGAGACCATATTATCTCAAATCTCCGTGGAAAGTAGAATCTACATTTAATGTGGAAAGCATTGATATATTTGTTCCAAAATGGAAGTGACCATAGGAAGTTGGTGCTCAAGGACAAACTTCGAAATATCAATATGTAGAAGAACAAGACCATTCCACAGTACCTGAGCAGGTTCACACAATATCATGATGAACTTAGTCAATTTAGTGTTACTATTGTAGAGTGTTATTTGCTAATCCTAGCCCTTATAGACCTTCCTAAGAGCTGGCATAGCTACTAAGATTCGGTGAATGAGAGGGATAAACTACCAAATTCGGAAAACGTATGGTCGAATTTGGTACAGGAGGAAATAATGTGGAACACCAGAGTCATGAATTCATCCAAGGGTGAGGATGAAGAGAATTGTTCCTTAGCTGGAAAGGTAAAGAAAGGAAATAAATCCCTATCCAACCATAATAATGTTTTATTAGTCCTTATCAGGAAGTATAAAATTATATTTCCATTAACATTTTCAATAATGTTTTTAAAAAATATAAATATATTAGATATTTTATAGTTTATCTTATTATTTTGCAGAATTAAATAATTATGAAAATATTTTAGTTAAAGAAAATATTTTTTTTAAAGATTAAATTATATATTTTTAATTGGTTGAAACATAATGGAAGCATTAATGGTTCTTGAACATTTTGAGAACAATCAAAATTGGGAGAAGGATGGCTAGGGTTTTCGGTGCCGCCGTCACGTAGACCTGTGATGAGGCAGAGATGTCAAGGAACACATTAAGATCGGACGCCGTATCATCCCGTCTGAGTGCGCCGCTATGGATCTGGCACTTCAGAAGCCGAGATCACAGTCTCTCAGCAACGAATCGACTCGCAGAAGAGGAAGGGCCTGCTCTGAGGACATGGTCGGTCTCTCATTATCAGATTAATAATTTTTTCATATTAAACCAATTTCCCTTACTGCAACAGGTTACGGCCAGGGGGGACGGAGCACTATGGAGTATTCAAGTGAGATCGATCTGCCGGAGTTGCCAGAGAATTGTACATCTGCCATTCTCTCCCTCACTACTCCGTGCGACGTCTGCAGTCTCTCAGCCGCCTCGACATTGTTCACGTCTGCAGCCGATAGCGACTCCCTTTGGCACGCATTCACCACTCAACAGATCTACCAGATCCTACCCAAGGTCGTCACTCCCGACGCATTTGCTTCAAGCAATGAGCTATATTTTCGTCTCTGCAATTCTATTCTGATAGACAATGGCACTGTTGGATACTCCAATACTGCGCATCGCCTCACGATTTCTGCATGCAAGGCTGGGGGGATGTGGGCTACAGATCCGATCCACCTTAAAATCGCATGGCCCAATCTTGGCAGATCGGGGCTGGATCTACCGGATTTGAGCGCCATGCAATGCAGATCTGGGCCGAATCTAACCATTTGGAACAAGATCCAGGACTATACAGCTCCAAGGCAACAGATTGGAAGGAATAAGCAGCGACTGAGAAGAGGGCATTCAGTATCTGACATGCAAAAGAATCAGTGGAGTTTTGGCTCAGATCCCTCAAAAGACTCTGGTCCTAAGCTGACCCAGAAATCTTCTAAAGATTCCTATGCCCCCTTTCAGATTCAAATAGCACATATCTCTGGAAAAACCGTCATGCAGTGGGTAAATCCAACAGATCTGGTACAGAATCTCAAAGCTAATCTGGAGCATAGGCTTGGGATCCCCTCAGCCCTTCAGAGACTTATCTTTCAAGGTAAATAGCTCGAAGATTCTCTTCCTCTCTCTTATTACAGCATAAGAAGCAACAACTCTCTAGTGTTTTCCTTTCGTTTGAGAGGAGGAGCTGCAGGGCAATCCTCCTCTACTCCTCCAAACTCCTACAAAGCTGCAGTCCGCCCTGAGAAGCCAGCAACCTTGGAACCTCCCAAACCCAAACCTTTTTTGGTTGACAAATTGGAGGACGTTCCCTCTGTTGAGATCTCTTACCCTGATCTTGCAGATGACACCCAAAAATTTGCTGAAAGGGCCATCATCTGCAGATTCAATGGGCTCTGGCCGCGCTCTCAGGAGCTTTATGACTGGATCAAGGAAAACTGGACTGACCGCTGCAGAGTTTATTTCTGTGCAAAGGGATATTTTATAGTGCTGTTTGATGACCTCGAGCACTGCTACAATGCCCTGGACGAAGGACCTTGGTTCATGGGCCCAGTAGGCCTCTTCCTAACTCCATGGTTTCCAGACTTTGACCCGGCTTGAGCAGTCATCACTAAAGCCCCGGTATGGATCAGACTCCCAAACCTCCCAGTTCATCTATGGCGCACTGAAGTATATAGGCAAATCGGCAATGCCTTAGGTCACTTTTACACAGGAGATTACCAGAGAGAGAGGCAAGGGCTCTATACATATGCCAGATTTTGTGTAGAGCTTGATTTAAGCAAGGGACTGCCAGAATACATCAATCTCAAGATCAAAGACTCTGTATGGACCCAGTACATAGAGTACGAAAACACAGCCTTCCGATGCCGCCATTGTCACCTAACAGGGCACTTGCACAACTCCTGCCCATCGCTGTCAGCAAGAATGAAAAGAGGCCTCTTCACTCATTCAAAGCCCAAGAGTTGGGCACCCTGTCCACCGCCGCCAGCTGAAAGCTCCTGCTCCCCTTGTATGGAAAAGGAGGAAAGCAAATCAGAACCAGATCAGATGCCTCAGCCGCTGGATCTGCCCCCGGACAATCTGGGGCACACCTATGTCTCAGCTAGCTCCCAGAAACGTCTCCATGAGACTTCTTCCTCCGAATCAGAGAAGGAGCCCCCGGAGACAGAGATCTCCAGTCTTCAAGTTGTCCTAGCCCATTCTCCCCATGATGGTTGGACAAAAGTTAACAAAAAGAAAGGGAATAAACATTGTGGTGCAGGTTCTGACCCGCTGGGGTAACAGCCTGTTAGTCAGTCCTGCTTTCGATTCTTCTGTTGCAGCTCTGAAATTGTTTCCTTCCTCCGAGACCGAGGTTGATGAGTAATCATTTCCGGTCTGTCGGTCTTTTGCTCTTCCTATAGCTCTGTGTTGGTTTTTTTCCTCCGGGACCGAGGTTGATGCATCCATCATTTCCGGTCTGCCGGTTTTTGCTTTTCCTGATTGTACTATATTTTCCTTAATAGATTTAGTTTTTTATCGAGAAAAAAAAAATGGAAGCATTAATTAATTGTAGTTAAATATTATATAATAGAAACTAAAAATTAAAAAATGTATGTTTAATTTAAAAACAAAATTAAATAATTATGGAAAATATTATAATTAAAGAAAACAATTTTTAATAAGAAAATATAATTAGTAAAACATATAATTAATTGTAACAGGATAGGAACACTTAATATAGTGATCAATAAGTCATAGCTCCATGCATGTATAATGAATTTATCAGTTTACCACATGAAATCTTTATAACTAAGGTACTATATAATTTTTTAATATTTATTGTAAGATATTATTAAGTTTTACTTGTATTTAATAATTAAATTTTATATAAATTTAGGTATTTTATAATTAAGTTTTTGACCTATGTAATTGGAATTTGTGAATAGATTTTTTAAATGGTTAATTATAGAAAAAAAAGGAAGAAAAAAAAGGTCCAAAAAGTTTAATGGCACGTGTACTTTTGGCTCATTAATCCATGCATCGAGCAATAACATGTTCATTTTCATAACCAATCAAATTACAGAAAAATAAATTGAAATAATGTCAAAAATAATAAATTTTAATATTCAAAGTTAAACTATGAAAACTTGATTAAAAATATTAAATCAACTCTAAAATAATATAAGTTTGACCACAAAATCAATACAATATCCTTACTTATATCCTTACCTATAACAAAACAAAGATAATAACATTTCCTATCTTAAGTATAAAACGTTGGTCGACTTTGCCCTAAATTTAATTAAAAATAGAATCTTGAAAGAAAAATTAAATGTTGAAAGAAAAATTGGCTGATCAATTTTTCCATGGGTCGTGTCACAACCCACTCTGACAAAGACTTTCTCACTCGTGACCTGAAAGGAAAGTGACTTCGTTCAAATGTTATTTCATTAGCCCACGATGAGCGAAATGTTAGGTTACCTTCAAACTTCGGACTCATAATACGTACAGAGTTACAAGTCACCGTCAATGTGATTTCAAAATCAAAGTTCGTTAGTGCAAACAACGTGTCTCTGTGAACTGCCCTCCTTTTATCTAGAAGAAAGCAGGACAGTGTGGACGTTCATCGTTGTCTATTTTTAATGAAACGCCCTATATGGTGGGCTCGACATTTTTTGTCATTCAAATTTATTTGGGTTAATTATTTTAATTGTTGTTTTTTATAGTTTGAATAGGCTTAATGGTTAAGAGCATGTGTTTTTTCTTAAGAAATTACATGTTCAAAATTACAGGGAGTAAAGTATGTATGCTTTTATAGATTTAGCAGTCAAATATCTGTAAGGAAATGGGTCTCTTGCCCCACAATCAAAGTGGTTTCATACACCAACTTAGTGACTTGGCCAACAATCAAATCAGTCGAAGAAATAGATTCCTTATTCCACAAACAAAACATTTCATACACCAATTTAATGTCATAAGCTACTTTTTAAAAAATTACTCATAAACATAATCAAGATTTCGAAAAAAAAATCCATATACATTAATGTGTGGCCATATACATTAATTTTGCAAAAACTCTCTTTCGAAGTATTTATTTCCTGTACATAAAATATTTTTACACAATTTTCACTCGGAAAATTATGTAAATTTGTGAATTCGAAAATTTGGCATTAACTGTTAATGTGTTGCCATATACATTGATTTTGCAAAAACTCTCTTTCCAAGCTATTTATTACCTGTACATAAAATGTTTTTACACAGTTTTCACTGGGAAAATTATGTAAATTTGTGAATTCGAAAGGAATGCCCAGCGTATTTATCTTTATCTTCATTCACAGTGTGTTATTGAAGGTGACTGGGAAAGTGAAGGCTCACGCCGAAACATTTAAATAGTACAATAAGAGTTTTATAATTTTTAAATTTATATTTATTTTAAAATATATTGGAACCATTTTAATATAATTACATGTAAATCATTAAATTTATCTATATTTAACCATAATTTATAGTCATTAATTTTAATAATTTAAATTTAATCTCCTCCACCCATATTTTATAATGATTAAATATTGTGAACAATTATTAAATAGAGTAAAAATTATCGAGCATATTAAATAATAATTAATTACAATTGGAAGTGAATCTCTAAGCATGTATGATATTTACACTCTAGTGAGGATGGGGTGTTGCATCTCTCTCTACTCTTACCCTAGCCATAATATTAATTATGGTTAGCCGCAGTCACTGTAACCTCCGAGGCTACCTCTGCAACCCACTGTCCTCGCCTGCACCTGCTTCCAACTGTCAACGGTAACGGCCTACCGTTCCTAGGTTCAGCATGAAGGTTATGGAGTTAGATGCCGTGGATTATTCGCCGGACCCTTACCCAAAGCAGGCTATTTTCTGTAACCCTAACCCTAGATCATCTCCCATTTCCTCTATGCCGCCAAGCTCGAATTTGATGCCGGTTGTCTCCCTCCATGGGCTTATGGCCTCCACCCTTCACATTGGGACCCTCTACATCGACCCACCCACCGTAGGTTGTCCGCCGTTGTCTCTTCGAACCCTAAACCTCCTCGCTACCTTCCTGTCCCCTCCTTTCGAGCCTGCGGCCCTTGCAGATCATTATTTTTCCAAAAATCCTCCATCTCATTCGGGAATCGACCCTGATGCGGTTGCAGAGAAACAAAGGACCCACGATACTCTCGACTGTTGCGAGGCGACACAAGTCTAAGCTGCTCATTCTGGCTACTTCGACACCCCAGTTATACAAGCTAGGTTGGTGGAACCACACCCAGAAGCAAATAGTCCCTCAAATCCATTACAGGATCACCCTACTGCACTGTGAACAGCGAAGAGGAAAGTAAGGTGTGTCAAGGCATCTCGCAAGGATTACACCATAAAATTGGGGGAAAGACTCACCATCGGTGAAGTGCTCGACAAAGCAGGGAAAGTCTTGGTGGGTAGGGTTCGTTGAAGAACCTAGATGGCCTAGCGATTAGCGTTGTCGGTTAAAGAAATTTGAGGATATATTTTCATTTAGCTCCCAGATGTACAAATACTCCCTCATGGATGGTTTACGCTTCATTTTTCCCTTGAAGAATACACGAACTTGGCACTCGCACGATATTGGCATATCGAAATGGCTCTAATGCTACTCAAAAGATGGAGCCCTCTCTTTGATCCAAAAATAGGGCAGATAGGAGAAAGACCTTTATGGGTACGCCTATCAAGTTTACCCCTGCAGTACTGGTCTGAAGAAGTGTTCGTGTGAATCAGGAATACCCTTGGCACATTCTTGGATTTTGACAAATTCGTAGTACAGTTCAAAAATCGAACGCTAACATGCATTCTGGTGCATCTGGATACTTGGAAAGGTTTGGAGGAAAAAATTACTCTGCAATGGCATAACTTCACTAGGATTCAAATCCTTGATTACGAGGGGGTGCCATTCAGATGCCGACGTTGCCGCAAGGTTGGGCATCTGTATAAGGAATCTTCACTAGTCCAAAAACCCATGGAAGTAGCTATGGAAAAGGAAGAAGGCATTGGAAGGGCCACCCCTGACATCCCGAGGAAAGCACCATTAGCAACACCCACCCCATCCCAGAAGGCGACCCCAACTCAACCAGTCCAGCATCCTACAGGAAACTCCTCAGGTCCCCCATCTCCACCTCTGATTCGAGCCAGGGTAGCATCTAAGGCATCTCGTACTTCGGGTACTTCTCTCCCCTCTATCCCTGCTCTATATTCTACTTATGCATTTTCTGCACATCATCAACATAATGCATTTGTATAGGATCGATCCACCTCTCCCTCATCTATCCTCTATCCCCTTCTCTCTCATTATCCAGTTTACTCCACCACCTCCCCCTCCTTAAATCTGGAGGCCACCTCTTCCCCATCACCATCCCCCCGGCTCGCCTCATCCTTATAACCTGCGATCCCACCCTCCCTCTACAGGTTCTCATTCAATTCACTCTGGTCATGGCCTGTCTCTCCCCTCGATGACCATTAAACCCCTTCGTGGGCACAAATCTTACCTTTCACATGCTATACTTCGGCTGGTGCTGAGGTGGTATTAGGAGGGAAATTTTCATTAGATCGGGTTTTAGAGTCAAGAATACCCATGACGTGGTTCCCACATGAAATGCCTATCATTCAATTTCAAGGGTATGGCTAGCTTGCCCAAAAAGCTAGCCCTCCGCAGGCTATTTGACTCTGAGCCTGTAGAAATTATCCTCCTATAAGAAACCCTTGGTGAAGCTCAACACATCATCTGAATTCTATAGAATCTAAGTCTAGGATGGGAATTCCTTGCATTAGATGTTGTTGGGCATTCAGGTGGATTGATTGTGGGATACAATCCCCGAACCATAAATCTAAATTCGGCTTGGGGAGGAAAGGCGTTCATTAGTGTCAACATTTTTTTTGTTGAGCTGGGAAAGGATCTCCATGTAATGAATGTTTATGGGCCTTGTCAGGGATGGGAGGCTTTCTCGAATCACCTCCTAAGCCTCTCGTTTACCTCATATGACAATCTCATCTTGGGCAGGGATCTAATTTTTTCTATTGGATATAGTAAGTCTTGGGGATCATTGGCATAGATTGACCCACTCTCTAATACCATGGAAAACCTTCTTGATCAAGCTCACCTCTCAGATATTCCCATGAACAGACCTCTACCAACATGGAGGAACAAAAGAGCTGGTGAGGTAGCCCTAGCTAGAAGGCTGAACTATTTTCTCCTCAAAACCCTGACGATTAAGTGTTTATCTCACTATAGGCAATGGTTCGGAACCGGAGGCATCTCTAACCACTCACCCATCTACCTAGAATTATCTAGTCCTCTTGTTAAACCCAAATCCCCATTCAAATTCAATTCATCTTGGCTTCTAGACCCCTCCTACACAAATCTAGTCTCAGACTTCCCGCTGCAAAACCCTTCCACCCAAGGACTCCCTCGAGCTGACGGTTTTTGTCACAACCTTCTGCAACTCAAGAAACTCACTATCAAGTGGGCAAAGGAAAAATTCCAAATGGATGACCATACCCTCACCTCTGTTGAATCATCCTTGGCACATCTTATGGATGACCATAACAGGGGTTTCTTAAGCATAGAAGCCAAGTCAAAATTGATTGAGCTTGAAAACCAAAGAGCCAGAATTCTAAAGGAAAGATAGGAAACTTGGAGACTCAAGAGTAGAGTGATCTAGCTGAATGCATGGGATGTCAACACAAGGTACTATTAGAACTTTGCGAAGGGGAGAAAAGCCTCCAACACCATTTGGAAAATGCCCTCATCGGATGGCGGTATTGCTAAAACTTTTAATCAATTATCTGAGTTGGGTATCTCACATTTCAAACATCTCTATAAGGAGCCACTAGCCTCAAACCTGGTTGATATCATTCAAGTAGGAGGGCAATTCCCAAGATTTGTAGATCCAGATGCGGCAACTAAGTTAACTACTCTCGTTACGAGAGATGAACTTGAAGGGTCATTCAAATGGTTCAAAAAATGTAAAATCCCTAGCCCAATGAGTTCTACTTAGCCCTTTTTGACCTTATGGGGAATTATCTCCTCAATGTAGTTGAAGAGTGCAGGACCTCTAGAAAGATGTATGAGGCTATCAATGCCACCTTCAAAGCTCTTATACCAAAATCCGACTCTCTTACATCCTTCAATGACCTCTAACCTATCTCCCTTTGCAACACCCTATACAAAATCATTGCAAAAATCATTGCAACCTAGCTCCACCCTATACTCTCCCATCACATTTCTCTAGAGCAATTTTCCTTTGTCCAAAATAGACAGATTCATGAGGCCATAGGCACTGCCCAGGAAGCCATTCACTCTATCAAAACAAGAAATTTGAAAAGCATTATACTCAAGATTCATCTCGCTAAGGCTTTTGATCGTGTCAACGAGCTCTTCATTAAGATAATCCTGATCCTTTTAGGATTCCCTCTTTCTTTCACAGATTGGATTATGTGCTGCATAAACTTGACATCCTTCAGGGTACTAATAAATGGTTTTGCATCCCACTTCTTTCATGCCAAATGTGGACTCCGGAAAGAATGCCCTCTGTCTCCCCTTCTGTTCCTTATAGTGATGGAGGCTATCAGCAGGCTCATAGGCACTACAAAAAGGGAAGGCAGACTCAAAGGACTGAAAATGAATGAACTTTGCCATTTTACACATCTCCTTTTCGTTGATGATGTTATGATCTTATGGCAACATCACGGATACTACCTGTTTCCATGACATACTTACACTCTTTGAAAAAGCCACTGGTATGGTTGCAAATCAAACCAAATCTACTATTGCTCTGTCTCACACCTCCCCACAGGAGGATAGAACAACTCTCCATTTATTCCATTATCAATTGCATAATCTCTCAAATGGCTTGAAATATTTGGGTTTAAGCATCAAACCCCAGAGTTATCGTATTACTGACTGGATCTCGTTAGTGATTAAAATCGAGAAGAGATTGAAAATTTGGAACCACAGATTCTTATCAAGAGTTGGATGCCTTGTCCTTATAAAACCAGTACTGGAATCCACACTCGTATATTGGATGTCTCTCGCCTAGATTCCTCGATGAATACTCAAACGTATCCAACAGATATGTTGCAGATATCTATGGAATGGACAAAAGGAAGGAAAAACTTTTGCTTGGGTGAGCTAGAAGAAAATTTCTATGCCAAAAAAATGGGGGCGGTGGGGGTTAAAAGACCTGTCTGTTTTTGCTCAAGCCCTTGCAACCAAGATGAGCTTGTCCCTCGTCACTTCACAGAATCTATGGATGACTGTGTCATACCACAAATTCATTTAGTTGCAACATATATTAGACTAGGTTCAGCTACCAAACTGGCTTTGTTTGGGCATTTCTATGGTATGGAAAGCAATCCTACAAATGATGCCTTTCATCAGATTCGACTTCGCATGGCGAATAAACAATGGTGCATCTGTACACATTGGTATTGACTCATGGATAGGAGGGGGAAATAGGAACCATTTTCCACTTGATCACATCCAATACCTACATCTTAGAAACACCACGGTGGTTGCACATATTGTTGATCGAGAGCACAACACTATTTTTAGATAGCATTGGAGGTCAGCCCCTGAAATGGATATTCCTACACAATGGCATCAGTCCTGGGAATCTTATCTATTAGCATTTTCTGAAGCTCACGTGCATTTAAATAACGACCTATATGAACTAGCATGGATACTACCTGAGCATGGGAAATACACCTCAAAGCTGGTCTACACACACCTCCTCTTCGATAGAAAACTTGCACATACAAAACAATGGTGGCAACAAATCTAAAAAATGAATACTCCTCCATGGACACGACTCTTCATGTGGTGTTTCTTATGAAACAAAACCCCCACAGGTGAAGCCCTTTTGCACAAATATATTCATGGCTTAATCTGGTGTGCTCTGTGCAAACTAGACTTTGAAACCAACGAGCACCTGTTCCTGCTCTGCCCAATTGTCATCCAATTTTAGCAAACTACAACATAACATCTATCTATGAAGAGTGCATGGAAAGGCCCCACTATTATCCAAGCATGGAACAACTGGATCGCATCACACTAGGGCACTAAGAAACAATGCCTTCCTGTTATCCTCTGCTTGACTATATGGCTGACTCAAAATCATATAATTTTCAATAACGAAACTGTACGAAGGCCTCTTATCATTACCAAGGCTATGGTAGCCTATCATTACATTCCAGAAGAGGCAAATCCCCAGAATCGTAGAATCTCGTACCCCGGTCAAATTGATAAAACTAGGCCATGGGCCTTCTTCGATGGAGCAGCCCAACCTCATGGATGCGGAGGGGGTTTCATACTATACATCTCTAAACAACACTACTATAAGGTCCAATTGGGACTAGGAGAGGGAATAAACAATTTTTCCAAGCTTATCACCCTCATACATCTACTCTACTTTACACTAGCTCATGATCTCTCTACCATTTAGATCTACGGGGATTCAAAAATTATTATCAACTCGTTCAACAATAAAAATCATTGTCATGCTATTTCAATTCTAAATATTTTGGATGAAGTCTACAATTTCAAAGTAGTGTTTAACACAGCCTCTTGTCATTGTATATATAGGGAATATAATGAAGATGCTAATAGGCTTTCCACGGAGGGCACGCTACTACCCCGAGGCTTGTGGATAATCTCTGAACAGAAGGGAGCATAATTCTATCAATACCACCACAAGCCATATATAGACTAGGATTACCATAGGGTGGAAAGGCCCTAAATATATATATTTTTAGCTTTTTCATCTAAGTTTTATCCAAAATATTTACATTTTTTTTTCTTGCTGATACATAGACAAATAGTCTGAATATGTATAGGGATCCCAATCCTAAAGCAAATGGCTTGGCCATTTATATTTTTGACAAAGCTAGTTTTGAAATGGTCATAAGCCAACAGTACTCGCATATGCCTCGGGCATCTATTACATGTAATTTTTCCACATAATGAAAGATTATGATTTTTCCTTTCGAAAACAAATATTTAATTACAATCAAGTAGAACTATATTTAAGTATACTTATATTTTAATAGAATTATTAAATTAGCGTAAAATCATTTATAATAATTATCTTCAATGGTTAGAATTGTTAATATTAATATGATGTTAATTAATTTGATGTTAATTGCATCTAGAGGCATATTGGGAAAATGCATATTTCCATTCATTTTACACATGGACTTATACGTGTCTCTTCTTAATATATAAGTATATATATATATAATATATATAAAATATATATATATATAATATATAAAATTATAATTTTTAGTGTTTAATTTAAAATTGACACATAGCGTGTGTGTGTATATATATAGGGTTAGAATTATTATATTTTGATATTTATATTAAATAACCAAACTTTATGGTAACCTTATGTGAAGAGACAAAGTAATTGAAAATAAATAAATTATTTAATAATTGTGTTATTTTTAAAAATATTTTAGTGTAAAGTTTTAATAAGATATTTGAATCTCCATGATCACTAATGTATTCCAATGTCATATATACACGGAAAGGGAGAGCCTAGCCATGCTAAGGTTTCTGAAGTACAAGCACAAGCTCAATAACATAGACAATCATAGACTTCCTAAGCTAGCTTTAAATTCCAGCCAAAATCACCTAAGGCTTAACCGAGGATGGCATAAGGACACAAGGGCCTGGTTAAACTATTGGGAGATCAATGAGAACGATGCTTTGCAAAACAAATAACATTAAAGATATTGTTATCTAGTTCAAGAAAAATTATGGGTAGAGAAAATTTAGCGTTCTAAAAGAAAAATTAAGTTATTATAAGACAGGTCATCCCCCACCCCGAAGACAAAAGACCCTACTAACTAGCTCAAACAAAGATAATTTAATATGCCAACGATTACAACACCAACCCAAAAACTGGCGCTAGGTTAGTTCCTAAATGCCATGGATAGAAAGGACCCAGAGATGGAGATCGAGGATGAAAACCACTTCCTTCTTAGAGTGCCCTGCATACAACACATTTAGATCTCAATTTCACAACCTTGCAAACTGGGACCTTCCTAGCTTTGCAATTGCCAAAAAATTATAGAACAGCTCTCCACTTTGACATAGGAATAAATCTTAAACAAAAAAAAAGCCAAACCATTATTTGGTCTCAACGGAAGTTAACCATTATGCGATAGATAGTTAAATAAAAGGTAATTGAAAGCAAAAAAATTGTAATTACTTCTTAAAAGTGTAATTCATTTTAATATGAAATTATAATGTAGCATTTAAAAAATATTAGTGACAAAATTAATTTAATTGTGTGCCATAAATTAAAATATTTCAATGCTCTGGTTGAATAGAATATTTTAATGTCAATTATGTATATTAGTTAAAGCAATTGAAAATCAAATATTCCAACA
>APFE031462870.1:0-16673 GCA_000404065.3 Pinus taeda
TTATCGGAACAGAGATTTGTTGCTTGGGTCAAACCGCTCTGTCACTGCTGGCGTTTTTTCATTGTTTATTGGCCTAATCATGGTTAACTACGAGGAATGTGTGGATCTGGACCCAACTTTGGAAGATGTTTTATCCATGTGGGGTAAGGAACCGACAGAAAAGAACCTGCATCAGTTTTTCGGGGTTAAAAAATTCTCTGAATCTGGGTTTTTCCCCTCGTCGGATTTCTTTTTTCCTCTGATCCAAACCGGGGTGGTATCGACTGTTGAAGGCACGACTGCAATCCAGGGTGATTCTGGTTGGGTTCCTGCGGCATCTGCGGCGTTTGAGAAGGAGGCGGTTGTAACGGCGTCGGGGGCAAAGGGTAAGACGCCAATCGGCTGGTATCCACCATCTGTCGGCTTGGGTTGCCTTGAATCTCTGGTGAGCACTCAAAACAATATCCTGTTTACTGCTTCTGAGGTTAGTACACTGCAGAACAGGGGGTCCGCTCTATCTTCTCATTTTCTTTCTGAGAACCCTACTCCTGGGTTTAGCCTGGGGTCCTATGTTCCTAAGGAGGGAGTCCGGGGATCTCTTGAGGTACCTATCTCTAACTTCACCGCTCCCCGGAACGCTGGGGATGTTCATTCTCACCGGCATCAAGAGCAGTTTGAGGGTCCCTGTGATGAGACTCGTCCTCACCATGATGTTGAGGGGTTAGACAGAAAAGAGGAGCGTCGTAATTTCTCTGGAGGTAACAGCAATAAGAGCGCAAAAGGAAAACCCCCGTTTCGCATTGGGTCACAGGTGATAAAGGAGAATCTTATTTTAGGCATGGAAGTTTCTATAGATGAATCCCTTGCTGTAGCAGAAAGCACCATTGTTGGTCGGGCTAGAGGTAGGAAGTTTTCCCCTGAGGACCTCCAGAAATGGGGTGCAGAACAATTTATCAAGGAAGTCCCTCTAATTTTTGAGGCACAATGTCTAGTCAAAGGGTGGTTTATGCTCAAATTTGCAGATAAGGAAGCTGCTGACTGGGTTTTGGGGAAAAACTGGAGTTTTGGTCCCATTCCTGTGCTAATGAAGCGCTGGACTCCCCTTTTTGATGCAGTGAAAGAGAATACAGAGGTTTTCCCTGTATGGGTTCGGGCCCCAGGACTACCATTCTTCCTATGGACTGAAGCGGTTTTTAAATCCATTGGTAATCGTCTGGGTACATTTATGGAGGCGGATCTCTCATTCATGGAAACGAAGGTCAGGGCAACTGCTCGCATATTAACAAATTTGGATACAAGTAGGGGACTGGCAAAAGAAATAACCCTACAGTACAGAGATTATATTTATGTTCAAGTTTTGGACTATGAACATCTGCCTTTTCGATGCCATATTTGTCATGAATATGGTCATCTGGCAAAGAGATGTCCTTTGATCAGAAGGCAGCGACACTTCCGGAAGCAAAATGACCAAAGGACTCCAAGGAAGGCACAGGCTCGAAATGATCAGGGATCGAGTGAAATGCCTCCGAATGCGGAAGCTGGCGAGAATTCGGGTGCATTGGCAGTTGGAGGCAATAAAGAGGAGGTTCAGATCACAAAAGGAATAGCGGACGAAGACACTACGCCAGCGGGTGCTGAGATGGTGAAAGCACGGCCCCCATCTCCCATTCCGTCTTCACCGCGCGCGGAGGTCGAGGGTAAGAAAACTCCTCCTTCAATCTCTTCTCCTAAAAATTCTATTTTATCTGATGTCCCAAAGATGGATGTACATTCAGAATTTGTGACACACTTAGCAATATCTCCCGAAAACAGTCCTCATCCAGATATATGTCAAGTGGACGATACGGTGCAGGAGAAACCGATTTCTCATAACTTATCCTGTGGGAAAACTTGGCCTCCCCTCTCTCCTCCGCCACAAATCCCTCCTTGCCCTTATAACCTCCGATCCATGGGGTCAAAATCCGATAATGTTGGGGCTCTGGGCGGGCTTGGTCAGACCCCATCCCTTGGTCATTTTAAAGGGAAGAGGGGCAGGAAATCAGACCTATCGAAAGCAAAAATAAAAGCAAAAATTGATGTGGCGGATGGAAAACAGTTTTCTATTCCTGGGGTTCTTAGAGCAGCGTTACCCCACGACCATGTTAAGAAATGATTTTATCATCATGGAATTGCAGGGGCCTTGCCAGTAAGTCGAAAAAACTGGCGCTAAAGGATTGGTTACAATCTTCCAAATCAGATATTCTTTTCCTTCAAGAAACGCTGGGGCGTGGTCATGAGGTCGAACTGGCCTTAAAATCCTTGCTTCCGGGCTGGTCTTTTTATGCTATTGATTCTGCCGGACACTCTGGTGGCTTGGCGATTGGCCTCAGAGAAGGAAAAATTAAGTGTTTAAATATGTGGGGTTTGAAGAATGTTATGGGGATGGAGGTTGTTTGCCCAGATTTTCCCATATCTTTTCAGATCGTCAATATATACGCTCCTTGCCAAGAAAGGGAATCTTTTTGGATTGATCTGATGGCAAAATCTCTGATGAAAGCTCCTTTGATGATTGTGGGAGGGGATCTCAACTTCTCGATTGGCAGAGTAGAAGCTTGGGGTCCCTCTGCTAGGGAGGACCCGCTCACTGATTTTTTCTTCTAGTTTATTTCTGACCATCAGCTCTTTGATCCTTCTCCAATAAAATTAAAGCCCACATGGAGGAACAGACGCTCAGGGGAGGATAGGATTGCAAAAAGATTGGACCGTTTTCTAATCTCTGAGGGTCTTCTCTCTAGGGTGCCTCTGTTACGACAATGGTCTGACGAATGTGGGAATTCAGACCACTTTCCAATTTTTCTTGACCTATCCTTTCCCCCTCCTAAACCCCCTTCCCCTTTCAAATTCAATTCCTCTTGGCTCCTTGAACCTTCCTTCATCTCACTTTTCGCTTCTACATGGATCCACCCTGATGGACAATCCTCTGAGAGCAAGAGCTTTTTATTTATGGAAAATTTGAAAAGACTGAAGAAAGTCACTATTCTATGGGCAAAAGAAAGACAGAAAAAACAAAATGAAGACCTGTCAAAAATCAGGGAAGAACTACAATCACTGGAAAGCATGGATGTAGATGGTTATTCATCTCAGGCTTCCAAAGATAGAATCCTTCAATTGGAAAAAGCCCAAAATCAGATCCTTTTAGCAAAGGAAGAGGAATGGAGACTGAAAAGTCGGGCAATTTGGCTCAAGGCAGGAGATGAAAACACGAGCTTTTTTCACAATTACGCCAAAGGGAGGAGATCTGCAAATACCATATGGAGTTTAAAAAACGAGGAAGGTAGAGAGATAAACACCTTCGCTGATCTATCGGGCCTGGCCCAGAGACATTTCCAAAGAATTTTTGCAGATCCAGGTGAGGCAACTATTGCTGAAGTTCTGAGAACTGCCCAATGCTTCCCCAGATTTCTCGAGGAGCGGGCCCTGTGACAAAGGAGGAGGTTGAGGCGGCAATGAAATGTATGGGAAAGGATAAAAGTCCAGGCCCGGATGGCTGGACTATTGAACTGTTCCTTCACTTTTTTGACCAAATCGGAAATGAGATTACAGAGGTAGTAGAGGAATCACGGTTAAAAGGCTCCATTTACAAACCTTTTAACTCTACTTTTATTGCTCTGATTCCCAAGAAAGATGAACCGGAATCTTTTGAAGATTTCCGTCCTATCTCTTTGTGCAATTGCATATATAAAATCATTGCAAAAGTGATAGCAATCAGACTGCTCCCTATTTTATCAAGGAACATTTCGTCGGAGCAATTTGGATTTTTGGAAGGCAGACAAATACATGAAGCTATTGGTGTTGCCCAAGAGGTCCTTCACAGTATAAAACAGAAAAAGAAGAAAGGGGTGGTATTGAAAATTGACCTCTCAAAGGCATATGACCGTATAAACTGGCTTTATCTCAGAATGCTACTCACACATTTGGGTTTCTCGTATACTTTCATCAGCTGGATTATGGGGTGTATCTCAAACGTCAGTTTTGCAGTACTGTTAAATGGTGCGGCCTCACCTTTCTTTAACAGTCAAAGGGGTCTCAGACAAGGCTGCCCCTTATCTCCTCTCCTCTTTTTGCTGGTGGCAGAAGGGCTCAGCAGACTGATTCATAATGCCAGAAGGTCACTTAAGGTAAAAGGTATTGAGGTGGCTGTAAATCTCTTTATCACCCATTTGCTCTTTGTCGATGATATTCTGATTTTCTCCAATGGTTCTCCTGAGGAATTAAAGGAATTTAAAAATATCATTGATCTCTTTATGAAAGCTTCAGGAATGCAATTAAATCATGGGAAATCTCAGGTTTGTGTGGCAGGTTTCAACAGAAGAGAGTGTTGCACATTGTCAAATTTGCTCCCCTTTCAAGTTTAGCCTTTGTCATCTCCTTTTAAATATTTGGGTTTTTGGCTAAAGCCGGATTCTTACAAGAAAGAGGACTGGTCCTGGCTGATAGCAAAGATAGAGGCAAGAATATCTCATTGGAGTTTCAGATGGCTCTCCAGAGCAGGTAGATTAACCCTCTTAAAGTCCGTCCTTATGGCTATCCCGGTGTATTGGGCTGCTCTCACGTGGATTCCAAAGGGCATTTTGGAAAAGATTAGGAGGCTTTGCTGTAGGTTTTTATGGGATGGTGCAAAAGAGAAAACAGTTCTCCCATGGGTGGCATGGGATAAGATCGCTCGTCCAAAGGCAATGGGGGGATGGGGTATTAAAAGGCTTCCAGATTTCAGCCTATCATTGGCTGCAAAATCTGGCTGGCGGCTCATCACAATGGACAACCTCTGGACTAAGGTTATCAAAAGGAAATATATCGATCCTTGCCCCTTGGAAGAATGGATCAGATCACAGGATAAGAACTCGAAACAGTCTTCTGTCATATGGAAAGCTACTGTAGCAGGTTTCTCAATCATTGAACAAGGTTTGGCATGGAAAGTTGGAGATGGGAAGAATGTAAAGATTGGCAGGGACCCTTGGGTTGGATGTAATAATTTTTATGCCCTTTCCCCTGAATTAATAGCTCAGTTAGACTTCAGGGGTATACATACCCTTAATCAAGTGGAGAATGTGGGACAATCAACCATTTGGGGGCAGTCATGGAAAAGGGCGGAGGATCTTGATTTACCCATCAGATGGCACCAGGAATGGTCACAGTTCATCACTGAACTTCATCGATCCCATATTCGATTGAAAAACGACCAGGACCAATTAATATGGGCTCTTGGTAAATCTGGTGGATATTCCCCAAAAGAGGGCTATGATTTCCTCATGGAGAAAAAAGGATGGGCCGCCGCGGCTTGGTGGTCAAAAAATCTATGGGAATTGAAATGTCCACAGAAATCCAGGATCCTGTTATGGTGTATGCTGAGGAAAAAGATTCCTACATGGGACATCCTCCAATCTAGATTCATCATTGGGCCAGGAAGATGTCCTCTTTGCAAGCAAAATGAAGAATCCATCAACCACCTTTTCTCCTCATGTCCTATTTCCTTATAGCTTTGGAATGAGATAACTGCTCTGCTAAAATTAAAGGACCACTGGGGGGATTCTCCCATTGATATAGCCTGGGAGACCTGGTGGAAAAATCACTCTGAAGGAAACCTCAGAAACCTACCTCCTATTTTTTTCTGGGGTATATGGATTGCTCGTAATAAGAGCATTTTTCATGATCAGAGCATCCCTATTCCAATAATAGCATCACAATGTGTGGCAATTTACACAGCTATTCCTCCCCCTGATCCTAAAAGCTCTCAGAACAGGAATATCCCCCCTGATATCAAAGAAGGTATACCATGGGCTTTTTTTGATGGGGCTTCCCAAGAAAACAAGGCAGGCGCAGGCATTTGCATCCATCTCTCCCAAGACCATCTTCTCAAAGCTTATGTGGGTATAGGTCAAGGAACTAACAATTACGCTGAACTGGCTGCTCTTCGCCTCCTCATGTGCTGGGCCATAAAAAAGAATTTATTGTCTATACAAATTTTTGGAGACTCGATGAATGTTGTAAATTGGGTCAATGGGAAATCAGTGTGTCACAATCAGGTTTTGAATCCCCTTCTTGAGGAGATTGTTTCTCTTAAATATCATTTTAATTGCGTCTCTATTTGCCATATTTTCAGGGAACATAATGCAACAACAGACCAACTTTCTAAATCTGGCCTACAACAAGATATGGGGCATTGGTCTATAGAAGAATCTGTACAGGGACGGTCTTCCTCAACAATGGTCCCTCCTTTTGATCCGCCACTGTGACGGCTTTTTGGTCCTGTTTACATCTCGGTGCATCATTATATCAGTTTTTTTCCATACTCAAAACAGCGGATCTTTTTTCGCTGTAACAGCGGTTGTCTTCTCTCATTATATACTCTTCATATATATTTCTATATGTACGTGGTTGTTTTCCTCGCGTAGGAGGCCACAGTTCTGTTTTCATTTATGTTTCAACAGATGTTTCATGTGGGTTTCTGTTACCCAACGCACTGTTCCTGTTTCTTTCTCCGCGGACAGAGTCACTGTTCGGTTTTTGGATCTTTGTTATTTGTCTAAATATGGAGGTTGATCTTCGATCCCTCATAGCTACAAGATTCCCAGCCTTATATATGGGAAGTGGATACTAGTTTTATGTTTCTCTCTTCAGGACGAAACATTTTTGTACAAGGGATGTAACTTTTTATACTCTTAATAAAAAGTTATGCTTTTTTCATTGGAAAAAAAAAAGTCAAGATAAAGGTGGTGCCAAAGTAATCACGAGGTAATTTATTGGTTTTACAATGATTGTTTTATATATTGAATTAAAAATATATAAATTTATGAGTAACTACTATATGCCAACCACACCTAATCTCTCGCTATGAAAGGGAGAATTCCATCAATGATGACCTAAAGTAAAAAATTATAGTTAGAATGACGTAAGCAATATGTAACTAGTGTGTTCTTATAATAAAAGTGGTGCTTGCTCAAGTCACCTAACACTTTATTATTTTACTCAAAGCAAAACCTTTTAAAACTTATACTCTAGCATTTAATGGAGTGTAGTGAGGAGGAAAAAGCATTTTAGGATTTAAAGTAGGCCCCCGGGAGATTATAATATTAATATTAGGAAAGATTTTATAAAATAATATTACAATTAAATAGGAAAGAATGATTTTCATAAATAAATAAAATTAAAATAAAATATTTTGATTTTGAAATGTGTATATATCAATAAAATTATTATTACTAATTTAGATTTATTTTTTAATTCTAGATCTACTAAGGGGTGAGAGGCATCAAATCTCTTTTCATTTTAAAAGAGGTTTGTATTTCAAGATATCTGATCCCTCTTAGTGCTTTGTAGAGTGAGAGTTAAGATGGATTTGAGTTGGTTTAATTTCCACATTTAAATAGGCTATATTCCAAATGAATACCACAAGTCATTTTTATTTTTATATTTTATTTTGAACGAGTTAAACTGTTTATATTACATCACATTATTTTTTTATTTTATTTTTATATGTAATTTGACTTAGTCAAAATCTTAAACATTACCTTACCACATCTCTACCATACTGAGTTGGACAATGCCTCTTTAGGTAATTATTTAAAATTATCAATTACATTTTGCATAAGAGGTAGGTACTAAGCAACAAAATTGCATTTTTAACCTTTAAAAAAAAATTAGCCTCGAGAGTTAGCTCAATTGGTTGAGTTCTTAAAATGTCTTTTCTATTGAGAGGTCATGGGTTCAATTCTCTGGAGATCCCTTTGAGGATGGTACAAATATTTTGTGGACATAAAGCGGTATTGAGAGGTCATTGGTTCAATTCTCTTGACATCACTTTGAGGATGGTACAAATATTTTGTAATTGGTTGAGTTCTTAAAGTGCCTTTTCTATTGAGAGGTCATGGCTTCAATTCTCTTGACATCCCTTTGAGGGTGATACGAATATTTTGTGGACATATAGCGGTATTGAGCGGTCATGGGTTCAATTCTCTTGACATCCCTTTGAGGATGGAATAAATATTTTGTGGACATATAGCAGTATTGAGAGGTCATGGGTTCAATTCTCTTGACATCCCTTTGAGGATGGTACAAATATTTTGTAAGGTTGAGTTCTTAAAGTGTCTTTTCTATTGAGAGGTCAAGGGTTCAATTCTCTTGACACCCTTTGAGGATGGTACAAATATTTTGTGGACATATAGCAGTATTGAGAGGTCATGGGTTCAATTCTCTTGACATCCCTTTGAGGATGGTACAAATATTTTGTGGACATATAGTGGTATTGAGAGGTCATGGGTTCAATTCTATTGACATCCCTTTGAGGATGGTACAAATATTTTGTGGATATATAGCGGTCATGGGTTCAATTGTCTTGACATCCCTTTGAGGATGGTACAAATATTTTGTGGACGTATAGCGGTCACCAATCTCTAGGGGTACGTGAACCATATATAATTTTAAATTTTAAATTTTTTGATGTTGTTGTGTATCATGAAGTTTTTGATGCTTATGGTAGATTGATGCCTATCAGTATATACAAACTATTTATGGAATATTTTTATTTATAGTCACAGAGAGAGAGTTGGGATTTATTTTAAAGATAGTTATATATATTTACTTTTCAATTTAATTAAAATAAATTTAGTTAAATTGAATTAAAAATAAAATATACATAAAAAATTTAATTGTTTTTTAAAAATAATACTTGTTACCAAATAATCATCTAATTCTGAATAGTTATTTCCTAAATATCAGTATCTTTCTCTAGAGGAATGCCAATGATATATTGGCAGGTGTATGTGCTTCGTCTTAATACAACGCTAAAAGAGTGAAAATATTTCTTCAACCTTCCACCCAATCTCACCATGCTGATAGATAATAATAATAATAATAATTATTATTATTATTATTATTATTATTTAAAGAGGTAGTATTTGTCCACCATGGTTATGGTTTAATGTTTGATCATGATTATGGTTCAATTTCAACATGGGAAGCTAAAAAATACATTTTTTTATATAGTGGTATACTTAAGTGGATTTGGTTGATTGGCATAGAAATGTTGTCATTGCTTTCATAACAATATTGATAATAATATTTTTTAAAGTAGGATTAATTTCAATATAGTAACATAAAGTGTCAGCCCTTAGGGGTAAAAATCCATAACTTATAATTGAATTTCCTTTAATGTGGATACGTGCTTCCAGCTTCACAAAAAAAAAATGTCGATGTTAATGGAGTTCAGGGTTAGAAACGAATATGGCTAGTATTAGCAATCAACTTGCTTCTTTTGCAAATAGTTTAATATATTGTTTTCTTTTATTTTTGTAATATTTATGGTATATAATGCTAATTTTTAAATAACATTCGAGGGAAAACTCAAGTGGCATTGGTTGTGGAAAGGAAGTATTAGTGCGAGGAGGTTCGATGTTCAAATCCCTTTGATTCACTATGTGTGTATGAAATGAGGCCTAGATTTTATAGTGATAGCGGTTGGAATAAACCCAATGTCACACGAGTATGAGACTAACCTAGTTGTCAATTCCTCTAGTCACATAAAAAATTTCAAATTTTAAATATAATTTTAGAAAATCATAACTTTTAAGCTCAAATTGAAGAAAATATAATACACCGCATTGAGGCAAGCCTTGTCCTTCCCCCATTGAGAATATGGCTATAACCTAGTATCTAATGCATAAGAAGAGGTTAAATAGAAACCCTGCATCACATGAGTACAACACTGACCTAGATTCCTCTATCACAGAAAAATGTTAATTTTTAAATATAGTTAAAAAAAAAACATAGTTTTAAGCTCAAATTAAAGAAAATATATTACATAATATCCTTGTCCTTCCCCCATTGAGAACATGGCTATAACCTAGTATATAATGCATAAGAAGAGGTTAAATAGCATGGAAGACAAGAGACTTCCTAAATTTGCTTCAAACACTAGTCAAAACCACCTTATGATCAAGTGGGGATGGCATAAGGATACCTAATATTGACAAGATCATTGGGAAATAAAGGAAAAGGTCATTTTTCATAATAAGGATAATATGGAAAATATTATTACATCAAATTTTACGGAGAAAATGTGGTGCAATAAGAAGTTCAAGAGAAAAGGAAAAATAATATATTATAAGAAGGTGATCAACCCAAACCTCAAAAATCAAACGCATCTTGATTAGTATAAAGAGTATAATAAACAATGAAGAAGTTAGACATGATAAAGACGTTGTCCTACCAAGCTTACAAAAAAAATGTAGTACATGGTTTTCCAATATGATCACTTTGAGTATGTTATCTCCTACACATCATGTCTCACCAAACTGGAAGTCTCGGGTTCAAACCTTGTGCTATCCCACGATCAGGGTGAGAAGTTAGACATGATAAAGATGTAGTCCTACCAAGCTTACAAAAAAAAAAACATAGTGCATGGTTTTCCAATATAATTACTTTGAGTATGTTATCTCCTACATGTCATGTCTCACCGAACTAGAAGTCTTGGGTTCAAATCTTGTACTATCCCACGATCAGGGTGAGAAGTTAGACATGATAAAGATGTAGCCTTACCAAGCTTACAAAAAAAAAAACATTGTACATAGTTTTCCAATATAATTACTTTGAGAATGTTATCTCCTACACACCATGTCTTTCTCTCTAGAGTATCCTGATAATGAATTAACACATATAATTGGCACATTTATTTGTTTCATCTTATACAACTTGATAATAATCTATTTTTTCAAACATAATACATGGTTTGCCAATATAATTATTTTAAGTATATTATCTCATACCCACCATATCTCTCTAGAGTATCCCAATAATGAATTGGCACATGTAATTATTTCATCTTATACGACTCCAAGAATTAGAAATGTTTTTTCTTGACAACCTTCCACTCTCATCTTCACCATTTCTATAGCATGATCTCTAATGACATTATTAATATTAAAAGAGATAACATTTATTTATGGTTTAATGTTTTATCATGATTATGGTTTAGTTTCAACATGGAAAACTACAAAATTTATTTTAAAAACATATTGTTTTACAATGTGAAACTTAAGTGGATTGTGATTAATTTGCATAGAAATGTTGTTATAATTTCCATAATAATAACGATAATAATATTTTCTAGCGTAAAAACAATTTCGACACAATAACATAAAGTGTCACCCTTTAGAGGTAAAAATCCATAACCATAACTAAATTGCCTTGAATGTGGCAAGGTGCTTCCAACTTCACATAATATAATGACAGACTACGCAACCCACCAAGGTTCAACTCTTCCAAAAATATGAGCAATTAATTGACCTAGTGTGGGTTATAAGTAAAACACTAACTAATCTTAGTGGAAAAACACGAATCATTTAAATGATTTTTTTTTTACTAAAAAGTACCCACTATTACAATAATTTTGTCCAAACAAAAATAGTTTTTAATAATTTACATATTATGAGAAATTACATCTATATTTCTTACAATAATTTATCTAAACAAACATGGTTTTTAATAATTTACATATCATAAGAAAATTACATGCACATAAATGTCTTTAAATAAATTCTTACCATTTGATTCTTGTGTAAAAAAAAAAAAATTGCCATAAGAAAAATTTATATTTGTTTTGTGAAGGAAATAGTTAAAAATGAATATTATTTTTTCATATTGATTTTTTCCATTTTATCATTATTTTAGAAGAAAAATTCATAACGTAAAATTTTTATATCAATATATAATACAAGTCTTTTCAACACAATATCACTCATAATTTTCAACACAGTATCCTTCTCTTTCCCATGTAAAGAGAGGATAGGATAAACCTCTATTACAAACTTGAAATATACATTAAATATGCAACAGAATATCCTTCCCATTTAAATAGAGGATAGGATAAACCTCTATTACAAACTTGAAATATACATTAAATATATTCCCAATTTCAGTAATAATCATATTTGAATAAAGAGTGTTTTTACTGAGTGGTTTTTTATTTTCATTCTTTGTTGTCTAAAAAATCTTTCAATTAAAAAAGTTTACAAAATAAAAGTAGGGCACATTCTATGAGAAAAAGAAAAAGATCTAAATGAAAGTTTGAAATTCGAAAATATGGTCAAAAGTCTTCACCTTTCTTTAGTTGTTTCGAGGGTGGAAAAGTTTAATTTGAAATAAACTACAAAAGGGAGATTTTGTGGATCAATCCCTTTGTTTCATATGTAGACAAGAGGAAAAACATCATAACACCCCATTATCCATGAAACTTTTTTGATATGATATGGGATAAATGTATCCCGACTTTCAAGCAAATAGATTTATGAATATAGGAAATTTCGACAACTTTAAAAGAGTGATGTTCCATTACTTTCATAATCCTAATCTTAAACAATGTATGATAGCTAGTTTTAGTATTCTTCTGAAAGGAACAAAATTGATGCATATTTGAGGGGAATAATGGAGTAGGGAGGTGTTGTGGGTTGAGATATCCCATATAAAAAAGAGACCATTCTCTCAGTGTCATGGGCATTAGAAAGGAAAAAATTCTTAAACAAAGAGAAAAAAATTCTCTATCTTTACGACATTGAAACAATGGACTTGTTAGAGAAACTTAATGTGTCTTCTCTTAAAGTTAAATATTTGAAAACATGGTCCCCACCACCCTTGGGCATTAAATCACAGTGTCTTTTTGTAACGCTCGCTCCCACCCTCTTTAGCTATCTTGTGTTACGGAAAGTGTTACTTGATATTTGACCCAACTCCAAGGTTTGTTATGAAGATGGGATCACAAGTTCCACTTTTTAGAATGTCATTAAAACTTGAAACCAATGTCACCATTGTATTAAGCTCGTCGAGATATTTTCGGTGATATAATTTTTATCTTAATGTAACTCCTCAATTGAAAGTTATGCCCTTCTAAAGTTTGACCAATCAAATTAGGCCACATCAACATTGGGTTTCCTTATGGCACCATGTGGCATCCATGTGTATTCCATGTGGCACTATCATGCCATCATAGTGTAGGTCAATGTCATTATGGGCTCCTATATGACATCCCCTTGGCCACGACCACGTTGTATTAGATACAAGACCCACGGGGCATCCTCATATTTTTTAGGAAATTTTACGTTGAATCTAGATGCTCATATCTACTCTACATGCAATACCTCTAGCATGGAACCCGCATCTGTCCCATTGCCCATCCGGGCCTCCATCTAGTGTGCTTCCCTTAGCTACCCTTGGACCTCAGATGCCCTAATTTGGCTCATTGCGCAACATTCCCTCCAAAGCACATCCTCCATCTAACCTCAAACCTACCCTCTCTACCACCAGACCTATAATAGCCCTATTGCCTCTATTGTGGCACTAGAACATCGTAGAGTCTAAGTGCACACCTACCAAGAACTACCATGTGGCATCTACATGGTCCCTCATGGCATTGTCGCATCATTTTAGGTGTGGGGCATGCCCAACCTTTTCCCAACATATGATTAACTGATAAATTTTACACATAGTAGTAGCTACATGGTTCTACCAGTCATTGAATCATAACATTCAAGATAGCTAGAAATATGTTTAATAACAACATTCAACACCCATACATGAATAAGCATGATCATAATAACATTCATCAAAAAAACAAGGCTATCATAGCCTAAAGTCCAAATATACACAGTGTATACTTATCTAAGTGAATTGAATTGGTTGAAAAATAACAGAGGGGATTATATCCTCCACCCAACCATGGGATGGCTACATTGAAATATTTCTTGCAACTGACCATCCCCGAGCCAGATCCAGAATTTGAGGAGGTGTATAGGCTCAAACAAGTTCACACCAAGGCTTTACCAAATCTTCAAGAGGAGGAGTTCAATTTTAGGGTGGTTTATCAACTACCCCCAAACAATAAGCACCACAACAATCCTCTTATTTCCAAAACCAAAACATAGGACTTCATCCAAGGCTCAACTCGGGTATTGCTTAGTTCCAAGAGATTTAATCCATTGTATAGGTGGTTTATCAACTAGATTTTCAAGGAAGGCACTATAGGATCATACAACCCACTGAATAGGTGGTTTATTAGCCTACTTAGCAAGCACCTAGTGGTTTATCATATTTTCCAAGCAAGGACTTAGTGATCTATCAGCGCTTTCAACAAGCACAACAATGACTCATCTTATCTACCTAGTGGTTTATTAGCCCATCCAAAAACAACTAAGTGGTTTCATAACTTATCGAGTAAGAGTGGTTTATAAACTTACCTAGCAAGCATTAAGTGGTTAAATTTTCCACTAAGCCTCCTAATGGCCATACAGGCTTAAACACACATAGCCCCTTCTGAATCATTCTTCTCCATAGAATTTCCTCTATTTGATGTGCATTTTATTCGCGTCCTCTCATGTTATTATCCATTGTATATTTTCAATCACTTCTCCTATGCTCTGCTCAAATGATCTCTCCCCTCAGCCAAACCCACAACCCTCTCTCTATTCTCTTGCATACTAACCTTCTTCTCCTCGTCCTGAGGTAACTTCCCTCCTTGGCCTTGACCTTGTGGAATACGGGTGATATCCCTTTTTTCCTCCATGGCCACTATGAAACTTTATTAACTGTCAATGCAACTAACCTGAGTCAGAGCGGTTGTTTTGGATTTAAATGCATTGGGTATGACTATCTCATGGAATTTCACATGCCCTTACCCGTTCAAAACCCTAGATCAATGTCCCCTCCCCATTTCATCCAGTCAATTGATTTTGATGATGGGTCTTGTTATAGACTCGAAATGTAGACTGAGAAATGGATATTGTCGACAATCCGAATCAAAAAACTCAAAATTTACATCATTTTATGTAGTAGCATTTACATACATGGGGTGAAGAAAAAGGTTGTTAGAAACCCCCACTCCTTAACATAACACTATCCTTAGTGTTCTATCAAACAAAAAAACAACATTACAAAAATTTATCTTTTTATTCAAAACTCTTACATTCATTTACACAGTAAAAAAAAATGGGTAAGATACCCCCATTTTATCTACCATTTCCTAGGTTGCTTCTTCTCATCCTAGGTGCTTCCATTGCACCTTGACCTACTATATCAATCAATTTTGGAATGCAATCTGCCTTGAGTCCAAGATGCATAAAGGTTCTAGTTGGAATTCTCCCTCGAATTCCACCTCTATCGCAGACCAATCCAAAAAATGATTAGTATCACTTACATCTTAAGAAAAGAAATGTGGAAAACATCATGTGCTTTCACTGTTGGTGGTAAGGAAAATATATAAGCAACTAGCCCCACTCTTTCCAAAATTTGAAATGGTCCACAAAATCTAGGTGTTAAATTAACACAAGATCCAACTCTTAATGAGCTCTTCCTTGGTCTAAAGCAGAGATAGACATGTTCTCCCACTTGGAATGTCTTTCACATTTTCTGCTAGTATGCAAGGATATTTTTCATATGCTTGCATTCTTTTAGTTTTTTCATGATGTTAATTACCTCCTGCTCCATTACCTTTAGCATATCGGGCCTAAGAACCACCTTGCTTACAGGATAATCCCAACTAATAGGAGTGTTGCATTTCTTCTCATATAAAGTCTAGAAAGGTTTCATCTTTAATGACTCTTGATACCCATTTTTGTATGTGAATTCAACTAGTGATAAGTACTCTTCCCACATCTTTAGATGATGCATGACAAGGAATAAAGTGAGTTTCCTTGCTCAATTTTTCCGCAAGCACCATTATATCATCATGCTTCTTGGAAGTTTTTTGGTAATCCTGTAATGAAATCCATAGATGTGATTTCCCACTTCCACGTAGGAATTGGGATTGGATGTATAATCCCACTAGATTCCTACATTACACTTTAACTTGTTGGCACTCTAGGCACCTGGTAATGTAATCAACCACTTCCTTCTTCATGCTCATCCAATAATACCTCTTCTTCATTGGTGTTATAAATTTTTTATAACTAGGATGACTTGAATAAGGTATTTTATGATAGTCATCCATGATGAGATTTTTCAAGCTTCCAATACAAGGTGCATACCAAGTTTCCAATGTAAGGCACATACCATTTCTTCTTGAACTTCAACACACCATATGTAGTGAGTTTGTAATTCTTGCTCATTTATATTTATGGTTCCTACTGCAAGCATTCCTTCACATGGTGGTAATGCTCATCATGTATTAATTCCTCCTTGATCATTTCCTTAATGTCAACCTCAAAAATGTTTATTGATTCCAAGTGAGCCACTTATAGACTCCTACTAAGTGCATCTAGTACCTTGTTCTCCCTTCCCTTAATGTGCTTTATATCAAATCCAAACTCATTGATCAAATCCAACTATTTGGCGTGTCTTGCATTAAACTTAGGTTCCATGATTTGAAATTGGAACAAACTTCTTCCCAAGTAAGTAGTCCTCCACATTTTCATCCTATGCACTGATCTGAAATGGGGCAGTAAAGGCTTCTTGTCAGCTTACAAGAGCCTCTCCCACTCCAAAGCTTATCTATATTCCCAAGATCTAGTTTATGCTTGAGAATTTGCAGAATTAAAAGTGTTTGAAAGAGGTGTATGCTTATGTTTGTTTTTAGACTGTTTATGTGCTTATGTATATTTTCTTATGCTGATATGTAAACACACATAACAGTAAATAATTCAGCAAATAAATAAGACAACAATATAATTAGGAGT
>APFE031462886.1:4909-30371 GCA_000404065.3 Pinus taeda
CTGGAGCTAATCTAGGAACTGAATCCCTATTGTTGTCATCCTTCAGAGATTTTTGCCTATTTGACTCAAACAGAAAATCTGAACAGCTCATTTAACTTGTTATATAAATTTAGAGGTTAGGCTTTGTAAAGAGGCAAGAGAGCATCTCACCACCTGTCATAATTGTGATTAATTACGATGGGTGCAACTATATTAGTCTCCATCATCCAAGCATTAGTGTTTCATTCGAAAGGTGTAGATTTCAACGAGACGTCCAAGCATTAGGGTTTCAATCAAAGGTCTAGATTTCAACGAGAAAGTTAACTCATTACTATTTAAATAAAAGATGTTATTTATTGTTGTTTAAAATACAATTGAAATAAAAGATGTTATTTATTGTTGTTTAAAATACATTTTTGAGTGTGTAAATAAATTTAATATTCAACAAAATAGTTAGATAATGGTACTTGTCAACAGATTTCATTTTTTTCAGAGTTAAGTAAATTTTAATTAAAATGAATCTATATTTTTTAGATTTTGATAAATTCAAAAAATGTGTTAAAAATAAAATGTATTACAAATTTTCTTTAGTTTAAAAAAAACCTAGATTATTTTATCTTTAATTAGTTTTTCATATAATACATATACTTTGCCCTTTTTATTTATATATTTCATATTAAAAAATATAATTATTCAATATTAATATTTAATATTAAAACAAATTATTTAAATTATACTCTAAAATATTGATAAGAGAATGTAACCCCATCCACCAACAATATAGAAATCAATCAATTAAATGTTAAATACATTCGTTAATATCATGCATTATTTTTTTTTTTATCTTTTGTTAATATCATGCATTACTTTCCTTTTATCTTTTTAGAGTCTCCACGAGAAATAGATTTATTAGATTACATAGCAGAATACTTGTTATATTAATCGGTGTGGTCTCTATACCATGTGTAAATATACTATTGCATTAAATAATTCTCTCCTTAGCTAACAACATTTATTTTGAGCTTTGAGCATTGGAATGCAAATTTTATTAATCCTATGATCATTTTATTACTAGAATTTAGAGGTTAGGCTTTGTAAAACTCACCCTAAAGAACCCTTTAGAGACTCCCCATCTCACCACCGGTCATAATCGATGGATGCAACTATATTAGTCTCCATCATCCAGGCAATAGGGTTTCAATCCAAAGGTCTAGATTTCAACTAGATAGTTCATGGTAACTCGTCAGATATATATAGAGCACAAAGTGTAGACTAAATAGTTTTTTTATTGGAATCTAGCTATATAATTTAAACAAAAAATGTCAATTTTTTGTTGTTTAAAATACATTTTTGAGTGTATAAATAGTTTCAACATAACATTCCACACACGAGCAAAGTAAAGGTACTCATGACAAAGCTTATATTTTAATGGAATATGTTTCTAGTTCAAAACATGTCAATGGCTCCAATCTCCTTTAGTCACATTGATCTCAAAGGGTAATCCTTTTTTAACACGGGCATCTACACATGGTTAATGGGTGAGTGCATGAATATGGCTTACACTTTTGAGCCAAATGTGGTGATGAAATTTCAAATTTTACTCTTTTATCGAATTGAAGCCCTCAAAATTCATTCAAGTGTTCTCAATTTTTATGCAAATACACAATCATGGAATGGCCAACACCAACCAATGTTCATGAGGTACAATGTTTCATGGGCATGGTCTTGTATTATAATAGATTTGTCTAAGGGTTTTTTAATATGGCAAACCATATTACCAAGCTTGAAGGAAAGAACAAGAAGCTCATTTGGACTGAAAAATGTGAAGACTTGTTCCAAAGGTTAAAGATATTATTAACTAGAAGGCCAATTTTGAAGGAACCATATGGAGAAAGAATTTATGGTTTGCACTCATGCCTCCAAAGAGGGTTGGGCTTGATAGCCAACCTTACATGGTTGGTTTTTGAGGGAAACCTAATTATCACCCTTTTTTAATGGATATTGGTATTTAAAGTTTTCTTTAATTTAATTTTAATTTAGATATTAAAATTAATTTAGACAGCTGCGTGGTCCTAAATTTAAATCAATTTTTTTAATATATACATGTTTTAATATACACACTAGCATAGATCTATCTTAAGCACATATCTATCTAGAGTTGAGATTAAATCCATATTAAGCATATATTTATCAATAATTGATAGGAATAAAAAAAGATTTACATATCAACAAACTTAATCTTTTTTAGAATTTGATAAATTTTGATTAAAGTAAATCTATATTTTTTAGAGTTTGATAAATTCTTATGGAAATCATTGAACCTTTTCCTATTACATAATATTTGTCTTATCTACAATGCATCTTTGGTCCTTATATATTTAGGGTGACTATCTGATTTCAAGGAAAATACTTCATTATATGATCAACAATTTAACTCAATAGCTTCATAAATAAATTAATAGTGGAAGAATATGTCAAGGGCATCATAATTCAGAGTTTAGACATCTTCAAAAATCTTCAAATGATGGTCAACACGAGTCAAACCTCCTCTCTCTTGCGGTTAGCATGGGAGCCACTTTAGTTGTCTCTTCGTTTTCTAGGCCTTAGCATGAGTGCGACCAGGGACGAGATATCCTAGATCTATGACTGCGACAAGAACAAAAACCCTAATTTCTATATGGGCTTCATATCTAAAGTCATGTTGTAGATAAATCCTATCAGGTGCACTTAAATCATACTTCAACATCATAGAATACAAATAGTGATAAGCGTAAGAATCTTGAGAAGTGATTCTACCTCTACCTAGGGTTCTGCATCATTCATCTTCATTCATGTAGTTAACCTGTCTCAACTTGAGTATTTCCTTTGGGTATATGTCCTTGGAATTGTTTCGAAAGATTCTTTTGTGGTCTTGTTAGAACTTGAAAGTCCTAATCTACTAAATCTCACAAGTGATTCAAGGTGAGGAACTTGCTTAGATTTGGTACGTTCAATAAATTCGTTGATTATTTTTTTCTCTTCTTATCTGAACTTAATTTTAAGCTGTGTTGTCTATAAAAGTGTTTGATGAGCAATAGCTTTGCAAAAAAGTAGAGGCAAAAAAATAATTAGAAATCAAGAAGGCAAGATAAATAAATGTTTTAGCTCATAAAGGTAAAGGTGTTTTTCAGATCACTACCTTTGGTTAGTACAAGTTTTGATGTATCAATAATCTAGCCATCTCATTTGATTGTGCTAGCTAGATTTTCTTTAATTAACATGATGTGATGCATGATCTAGACTTGCGTCTGGCAAGCCAGGATAGTGCCATTGATAAGAGGCTTTTCATGCCTACCAACTAGGATGTTATTCCCATAAAATGGTTGGCACTAAAGCATACATCTAAGGTTCAATTTGTTTCAATTCATACAGGTCATCCATGAGAGTTATTCTCTTTTCCTTGCATAAGCATCGAATAATTATTTGTTCAATTTACTAAATTTTCAAATTTAATAAGGAAGCATTTTTATCAGCATAACATCTGAGCTTTTTAGCTTTTACATTTCTGGGACATTACTATAGGTTCAATGGAAGAACAAGGTTGGTCTCAAATATATTTTTCTGAGGTGAAAGCTCTTGCTTTGTTCTTTGATGCAAGTAAATATTGTCTTCAAACATTTTTACATACCATACCAAAGCTTCAGGTTCTTATCATGTACAATTACAATTCAAAGAATGCAGTACTTAATGGCTTATTAATATTTTCGCCACATTAAGTCTGTATTCCTTGAGAAGTTGATACTACCTCCTCTTTACGAGTATTGTAGATCCTGGAAGAACTTGGAAAAATTGTTTGTATGCCTTTGTGAGGGCTTGGGAAATATGACTCTATTTGACAAGGGGCAAGTCCTAGAGTTTCCTAAGTTTGCAGAATGATGAAACATAGATAAGCACACATTTGAATTTCAATTATGCCTGAATGGCATCTCTAAATATCATATGAAAAGAACCAAATGTTGAACATAAATAATCCAAAGCGAATACAAATTGAAGGTACCGCTTAGGCTTAATAAAAAACCAAAGATGTAATTTGCACTATATCAATTGAACATGATTTTTTATTTTAACAAAGTAAAATCTATCTGCACAAGAATTTTATAATAGTTGTACACAGATGCAATGCCTTTACATGCAAGGAAAACAACGTTTCTTTGGTTTATCTTAAACTCTTTCATTTAAAACTTTTACATATATAACCATATGATAGAACACTTGCTAAAGCTAAGAAAAAAGCTTTTTCTATATACAATGAAAAATGTGTAAAAGATGAAGCATGTCCAACAGAACGAAGCTGTTAGAAATTAATTAATGGAGCAAATAAATACACAAAATATTGTGGAAAAACAGATACAAAAATGCATAGGACAATAGAGACACAGATATACGTGGTTCACCCAATGTGAACTACGTCCACGAAGAAACATCCAATCCTTCCTTTTATTTTATACAACAAAATGAAGATATACAATCTACAATAGATCCATTATATTTTCCTATTCTCTCTCACACAATCTACTGTCTCTTTCTTACTCATAATAATAATACATATCTGAAACAAAATTTCCTCATAAGTTTTACCATCAGATGATCCGCCTAATGAGTGAACCTTATTGAATACGAAATTATATTATCTCAGCTTCCCCCTTTATACCCCCCGCGCAACAATAGCTGGGGGGCAAGCCCCCTCACACCCCCTCCCCCCGTCGAGGATTGGGATCTAGAAGCGGCTGAGATAAGACCTCTGAATCAAGAAGATAGTCACACTCCAAATCCAATAGAATGTGTAGAAGAAACATTAAGTAATATGAGGCAATATAATTATCTTTTCACTTGCACACTCTAGCAACAGAATGGAAAATTGATGGTTTACACTTCTGCATGTCCTATAAACAAAGCGTATGCTCAATGAAACACGATTTTCTGCACAATTTTGTGTGCACTCCACACAACTTTTACTCAATTGACTAGTGATATGTATTGTTTATCACTAAAATATTATGAGTAATATTAGTAATAACAGTGTGTGGAGTCTAGACCAGAGTGCAGACCCCACTTAAGTAGTTGTAGAAACAAGGAGATACACATTATTTATGACTAAAATATTAGCAACAATATCATAAAATTCCAATTTTTTCTTTGGTATTATTGCAATTAAAACATATGCATTGTTTAATACTAAAAAATTAGCCATAAAATCCTTTAGCACAAAGTTCCACTATCCACACATTGAAATCTTCCTCTAGATAATGGACTTCATCCCCACTTCTGTATATATGCATAATTTCGAATATATTCGGAAATACGAACACACACATTAATTACAATTAAAATATGATCAATAATATGTTCTCATCATCATATTTCCTCAATAACAGTTGTTTCTTGTTCATATAGAACATCAAATCAAATATCATTTCAAATCATATATAATCATATGAATCGTAAAAGGATACCATAATCATCCTCCCTCTCACGGAGGGGCCAACTATAAGTCTAATCTTGTTTCGAATAGGTGTATTGTCTCAATGTATGAGAGTACCTTGGTCCCAACCATAGATATGGAGCTTGCTACCAATTGGATCATCACAATGTATTCATCGTATCCTTGACATATCGAGATCATGCTCAAACAACTCTTCTATGGAGCTTTTATATCTTGCCTCATAGCTAGCTATTCTAGCAACATCATGATCAACCTCCATCATGTTATCGACCTCTCATCCAATATATCATGGTAGATCTCATGCTAAAGTAGCATTTGAATGTCCACATCAACAATAATCTCAAGTATCAACATTACATCTTTGTAGGTATATATCATAGGAGAAATATCACATTCTCAAAATAGAACACCTTATGCAGATATTTCAAAGCATGCTCGATGGTGACTCTATGTAAGTAAAGAAACACTCATGAATTCATTATGCACATCATACATATACAAATGGATGTTCAAAACAAAACATCAATGCTCCAACTGTCGGATTCCATGTCAAGTTCAATAACATATTGAACTTCAAATAAGAGTATCCAAGGACTTTCCTTTTTTTTTATGACATTTTCCAATAGCTTTGAAATATAGAATTTCTTTTCAAATTCTAGAAATGGATTCATCATGCCATCATACATTATTTCGGGCTTCACAAGCCTTCTCCCTCTTATTATATCATCATAGGCTTATCACCTCTCACGAGTAGATCACGAGGATATAATACCAAAACCATAATCAATATCAAAGCCATACTTTGGAACTCATTGTCCTGACTTCATCATAGAACTCTGAAATCTAAAAATATCCGGATTGGAATGCTCTAATGATAATGCCAACATTATCATTCTTACATAACTCAATGTGGTACCATGAACAACAAAGTCAACTCATCAGAGTTTAGAACCCATATGATGACCATTATCAAAGTATTATTACTTTCAACTAGGAGATAGGTGTATCTCATATGAAATCATGACTTCATCATGCTAATAAGTCATGCATTATCAATCTAAACATTATCAAGTCATTCTCATAAGCATAATATAAGTCATCCTATCACTAGGTGTAAATGCATATGTCAAGGATGAGTCATGCAGGTTCCATTTTTCGTGCCAAATCATAACCCTCATTATTTCAACTGTTGTGCTAAGAATCAAGAGGCCAATAGGTCATCATCTCCACATATTATCGATATTGGGGAAAATCAACAATCATCAAATCGTATCACTAGACATTACGCCATGTCCATATGTTATTGAAGAGAGATCTATAGTCAAAGCACATCTTAATATTGAACTCAAAGTTATTGTGAAACATCACGAAGAAACACTTTTCATAAATACCAGTAAGGCCAAATCATGCCAACCTCTTGTATCTAAGATATAGTGACATATATGTCTGTATGTCATGGTCACCTGCAAACAAAAATCTAGTCTACATGTTAATGTTATGGAAATCATTGAACCATTTCCTATTAGATAATATTTTTCTTATCTACAATACATATTCGGTCCTCATATATTTCAGGTGACTATTAGATTTCAAGGAAAAGAGCTCATTATATGATCAATAATTTAACTCAACAACTTCAGAAATAAATTAATAGTGGAAGAATATGTCAAGGACATCATAAATCAGAGTTTAGACATCTTTAGAAATCTTCAAACAATGGTGAACAGGAGTTAAACCTCTGGCATCTCTCTTATGGTTAGCATGGGAGCCACTTTAGTTGTCTTGTCGTTGTCTAGGCCTTAGCATGAGTGCGACCAGGGACGAGATATCCTAGATCTATGACTGCAACTAGAACAAAAAACCTAATTTCTATATGGGATTCATATCTAAAGGCATGTTGTAGATAAATACTATCAGGTGCACTTAAATCATACTTCAGAACCATAGAATACAAGTAGTGATAAGGGTAAGAATCTTTAGAAGTGATTCTACCTCTACCTGGGGATCTGCATCATTCATCTTCATTCATGTAGTTAACCTGTCTTGACTTGAGTCATACAACAACATATTTGTTAGATGATAAACATATGGCTATCAACATCATGAAATCAATCTTTCGTCAAAGATTTATACTCAAAGAAGCAAATAGAAGCAACATCATATCTCAAAGTTTATGAACAAAAGAGAATTTTCTATCAAGTCACTCCATCAACTTACTGTTTCATGTTTAACCACATTTCATGAAGACAAGACCATAGGTAGTAAGAGATCTGGAATATCAATCGTACAATTATACTTTTCATATGAAAGATACCATGCTCCTCATGACTAAGGAGATCAAAATAGGTCAAACAACAAGAGTGTCAATCACTCTTTCCATATGCTTTCATCATGCTTATCATAGGAATTAACAACAGAATAATGTATAGGAGTCAATGAACTATCCTTCTATGAAAAGTGTCATTTTATAGACCTAAGGTACTATCCTTCTTTAGGATCAAGATATACAAAAAATAGATCATAGATGTTAGCCAACTATTAATTGTATCAATGTATCAACATTAGATAACTTCAATGAATTCAAGAAGATCAAAGTGTTCAATACCAAGTGCATCGTTTCATCATAGGAAACATAGATCTAAGTCACTTTCATATACATGTATGATCCATTAAATAAAGTATCATTCTCATTCAACCTTAGGGCTTACCAATTCAATAGTTGAAACACAACATACCATCCATATCTTGTAGTATCCAAATACTAGAGCATGTGCTCATTACCCATGAGCTACTTGAAGTACTTTTTCATATTTTCATCAAGTACCTCTTTACCTATTTCTAGATATTCATCCTAAAAGAATCCTTACGAAGGACCCACTCATCACATGTCATCATGGAGGTTAGAAACTTCCATATAATCAAATAAACATAATCATAAGATCTATAAGTAAGAAGCATCATAAGTCATGAAATTCATATCTTCAATGAGAGGTGATCCTCTCCCTCTCAAATAAATATTCAAGAGTCATCAATGTCCATGTTCCATATACCAATGTTGTCTTCAAGTATCCAACCAAACCTCCTAAGGGTTATCCCATCTCGAAATTCATAAAATCTTCTACGAATGGTTGAGCATCTACATATAGATCATGTTGGAGTTTCATACATCAAATCTAAAGAATATACCATAGACCAAGAATTTCTCTCCATCCGTAGCCTCATATAATACATCAAACCCTAATCATCAACATCCGTAGGGTTTTTTGTAAACCCTACAATTCTTATAGGTTTCCACCATCCTCTTGTTGCTTCCATCAATGGTGTCATCATCACGATGATTTCCATGGATTTTATTCAACCTGGATATGACTCCACATTAATTTTCCTTAAGGAAACATTGTTCTTTACTATGACAGTTGTATTTCACCATTAATACTTTAAGTTCACCCTATATTATTATTTCATTATTGAGATCTATACTATTATACATCAAAATGTGCAATAAAATAGAAAGAAACAACATCACCATCATCATCAATGTAGAAGAATATAAAAGGAACATTAGAATAAAGCATGCACACTTATAGAGACAACAAGATCGGTTCGCGACCAAGGAAAAACCCAATATTGGGAAAACCCTTGAAAATATTCTTCTTCTTCTTAGATCGTGATAAAAGGTTATAACAGTGAGTACAACAAGCCCAATACATATGATCAACAACAGGTAACAATATGCTAGACCTATAGATGTTTTATAACAACATAGAAAGATAGATCCACTGATATGTAGCAGAGAAACCCATATCCACAAATCACTGATGCTAAGATGCCAAAACCTCAAATCTAAATCCTTTATCATTAGTATTATTTGTGAGCAACTAAAAATCTCAAAGTCACACTTACTAAGACATTATATGAGCAACTATAACAATAAAGTCACTTGAGGAGTGTGCTTATGAATATTTCCCTAAACACAAAAGAACCAAAGTCGCTCTCTTATCGATCCGTCCGAGTGACCACCAAGTCAAAATCACACCCTCATAGTGCTATCCAAGTGACTGAACTAACAAAATCACTTCCTAGGCTATCTGAAGCCTACAACTGGGGACTAAAACCTTTTGATGAGTCTCTAAGCCCAGAGTTTATCCCTCTGAACTACCTCGAGAGGATATATGGATCATTAGCGAGAATTCAATTCCCACTTTAACATCCAAATCAATATCTTTAAAACCTCCACTCCCTAGCCTTGAAGAATCCTGAATGTGTCACACGATCAATCACTTTATCTATTTTTCTTAATTTTATTCATAAGCTTATTATTATATAACCCCTCTAATCAAAGCCTAATTAATGACATTATAATCTATTAAACAACAATCAAATTTTTTTATTTTTCACATATACACATTTGTTTGATTCTCATTATATATTTATATTTTTATTATATTTTGAATATTTATTAACATAATATAATCCGATATGGATATTATAATCCTAACATTACTTACTAAAGCATTTGTACATATTAGATTCATATTATCTAAATATTACCATTTATATTATTAATTAAATCATAAAAAACTCATTTGATTTTATCTTTAATCCCCTTAAAATTCATAAATTCATAAATTCTAATTAATATTGGATTTTGTAAATTTAGTGTTAGTGTCCGCCATTATTCTCACATCCTTCTTCTATTTATTAATAACATGGGAAGTTCATTATTTCATATATTTTTCATCTTGAAGATGAACCATAGTTGCTGGTTTGAAACGTCGAGAGTAAAAATAGCAAATGTGATGAATCGAGAAGTTTTTTTATAACACAATGAATATGGTTGCAGAAATTTAGAATGTGAAATACTAGCAAAATATTTAAAATATCTGGGATATAAGAATTTCCACCATGCGATGAATAATATATTTATATAAGAGTGTTTGAATACATGTAATATGAGATATGAGATTCCAATGTTACAAAGGAGGGCCTACTTATATACCTAGGCAGGTGCCCCTTCATGAATGGTCATGTTCCCTTAGACATGCCTCCTAAGTACTACTTATTATTTATTCTATTATTATATGATTATTATTTTATTTTATTTTGTATATAATTATATTCATAATTTGATGAACAATTCATATGCATCATATATATTCAAAATGTGTGGAATATAAAATGTTATCATGAGAATAATAATATATCTATATAAGAATATTTGAATATAAGAGATATGAGATATGAGATGTCAATGTTAAAAATTAGGGCCTCCTTATATACCAAGGTAAGTGCCCCTTCATGAATGGTCATGTCCCCTTAGACATGCCTCTTCATTATGATTATCATTTATTTAATTATTATTATAATTAGTTTTGTTAGTTTAATTTTTATATAAATTATATTCATAACATTTTCTTCTTCTTCGAAGATGTTTTCCTCTAATCTTATTGCCGACAATGTATGTCATTTATTTATTTCTCTTGTAATCTATTCACATCTTTTTGGAATTATTCAAGTTGTCATCTTCGATGATAGAAGATGATAGGATCCTTTGAAAGATAAATAAGGTTTTTGAACTGAGAAGGTATCTCACGATTCTAAATCAATATTCTATGGAAATTTGCAATTACTTGATGGTTGAGATAATTTCTTATCATGAGATTGGATTGTATTAACATACTTATTATTAAAAACATAAGTGTTGTTTTTTTTCTTTTTGAGTGAAATGGATACCCAAAATTTTTACGATGTCTTGTCTTGTGTTTCAGATGTCGATAATGAATTTTGTGATTTGATTTTGTATTATCATATGTGTGGCAACTTCTTGATTTACTTTAGGTATTGATTTTTTTGAGATGGTTACAAAATATTCCCTTAGAAATTTCATCATATGAACTAAAACATCTGAGTATGTTTTTCCTTCATCTGATTTGTCATCTTCTTCAGTCGTGGTATTGAATGGATCGATATTTTTTCCTTTTTCTTCAACTTGCACTATTACATTTGAAGACATTGATAGTTCTTTCATGATTAGTTCTTTTAATTTCTTCTTTAATGATTTCTTATCATCCTTAAGTTTCTTAATTTGAGTGAGAAAATTTTGGTTATCATTTTCTTAGAGTAAAAGTTCTTTAGCTTATGATTCAATTTCATTTTGATGCCATGCATTGGGTGAACCACATATATCTGTGTCTCTCTTGTTTTATGCATTTTCTGTTTTTATAGTTCTGCATTATATTTTATGTGTTCCATTTCTATGTAATATATAATTTTCTAACATTTATAAAAGAATAACGAGAGTTTCTCATCTTTTAAATCCCTAATTTGTTCTAATAATTTTTTAATAAGGTTTTTTAACTGTAAATTTTCTCATTTTTTTCTGTTGGAGTTTTTTAAGTGTAAAACTTTATTTCTTTCTTCCTTTTTAATGGCCAAAAGGTGTTGAGGAAAAAATGGAGAATCTCCTAAACATGTGCAGTGAAACACTTTGATCACCATGGAATTACAGATCGAGTGTTTTATGGGAAAAAGGTTGAGATCGAAGAACAAGACTCTGATACGATTATACTAAAAAAATATTCTAGTTGTTTGTACTTATAATGTATTTGTATATGAAATATTGTAAACAATATACATATTGATGGATGATAGAATAAATTGGATTGATAGTTATGATGAGGACCATTATAAATACGAGACATAGTGCCCTTTCATATGAAGAGATGTGTTTCTTTGATAAGATACACCTTTATACATTTTAATTAATTATTTCTCATTATTATGTTTGTTACATTGTTAATTTTCCTTTTTTTAATATTAATTTAGTTTAATTTAGTTGTTTACTTTGAAAGTGAATTCGATATTTTTTCTTTTAATTATTGTAATGCATTTATTTAGTATAACGACTTGTCTCCCATACTCTTGTAAAACACTAAGGGATCTTAAAACTAAGAAATATAAAATAGATATATATTCTAGGAATAAATCTAAGAAAATATTATTATTTAAGTCACAATAACTATCTATATAATTAAATGTGAATAAAATTGAGTTTTTTATTTCTGTATTTTTTTTTAAAGAAATGATTAGGATTTTTTATATTAATATCAAGTTTCTTTCAAGGCTAGAAAATTTTACAATTTCACCTAAATCTTTGACTATTGAGCTCAAACATGTCCAAAATTTCATTTTAAGCTACTACACGTCCTGCATACTGTGAATCTTAATATATATCATCCCAAAACCTTCCAGTAAAATTCTAAAACTAGTACATATTTGAAATACACAATTTAAAAAAATATATAGAAATCACCTACATTGATCAAGCCAAATTTAAAGTTAACATCAACAATTTCATCAGCATCTTTCCTTTATTGCATTGGATCAGGGACCTCGGTCACTCCTGCCACCTCAACATCTTCCTTCAGTCCTTCCAAGGTCATAAGTTAATTCACATCCAACATCTTCCTCATGTCCTCACCCAAGATGAATTCTTATACACCTTTAGCACTCAAGGATTCAAGTCTTGCAAAATGGAGGTCTAATAGCTCGATATTTTTTTTTAGTCTGTCATTTTTAGTTTGTAGCAGACAATTCTTTTGATTTAGGAGCAGTAACTAGGCCTCAACCTCTGTGACCCTTGTTTCCTCTTATTTGTTTAAATAATACAAAATGTGATCCAACATTGCAGAGTGGTAATCTAGATGATGGATGAATTCCTCCTTATCCAAGATAGGTGGCATCTCCATGTATTGACCTACGCAATGACCTTGTTTATTTTGTATGACATTAGATATTCAGACTTGAAATTTTGCAAAAAAAAAAAAGTGATGACCATCCTAGCCTTATAAGCTCATTATCTAGGAATATATGCCCTACTAGGAAATAGATCCACACACGATCTTCAATGTACCAATTTTCAATGTACATTCTATATACTAGAAATTCATATCTAGGTTAAAACCACTGCGATTTTCTACTTGTGCCATTAAAATGTTTTACCTTACGTGTGTGTGCTTCTCCTTATGAATGAGGAAAACATGCCCCTACTCCCTCCCACATTTATTATGGGTGTGGTTGAAGCTCCATATATCCCATACCACACTTACAACAATATTTTGAAGTCATGTGTTTGCATGGGCTCGGATTTCGATGGTAATGAGGAGCCACCAAACTGTTGGGGAATCATTTTGAAGATTCACGAGACATGAATGTTTGATAATGTGTGGATTTGGGAATCATTCTAAAGGTTCATGAGACATGAATGTTGAGTAATGTGTGGACATTGGACCACATTATTTAACTATAAAATTTTTTAATTATATTTGACTTTAGAGAACCTCATCACTTTAAGCTACAATTACTATTTATTACTAGTGATAAATCAATTTTAAAATTCCAAAATTAAATATTGTTATTTAGGTTACAAGTATTATTTAATAATAATAGTCTAATTTTGTGAATTCCCACTAGCACAATCGGTTGAGCATGGGCCTCCTTAACAAGGTGACCCAAGATCAAACCTCACATGGGGTGGTTGTACCCTGTGCTAGGGGAGGACATGTCAAAAAATTGATCATCTTAGGGATGGTGTTGCCAAGACCGAGTCTGATCCCTGGGTGACTTTGACAGCATGGATGCCCCTGGGTCACTACTCCTGAAACCATAGGTAAAGCCTGTAGGATCCAACTTGACAAACAATAATAATAATATACTTTTAGAGTTATGGAGTTAAATATTAAATTGATGTATGAAACTTTCTTGTTTATAGGATAAGTGACACATTTTCTTCTAATAATTTGATTAGTTACATAAGTATATATCTTTCCAATATATATATATATATATATATATAATATATAATATATAGATTAGAAATAAATACTAAATATATTTCTTAACAATCATATCCACCAATACATATCTTTTAATTGGTGAAATGAGATCAATACTAGTTTAAGAGTTAACTATTTAATATTTAAATCTAAAACATACAAATGATCTAAAAAAGAGTGTTGTGTAATTATTATGAGTTTTGGAGTTTTTGGTGAAATTTACTGTAAATACATTTAGTTAAATTGTGATATTTTGTTGTTTAAATTGTGTTTTTGACTACATGTGATGCAGGAGCATCAAGACCTTCTTCATTTCTAAATATGGAATAAAAAGGGGGTGTGATAATTTTAATTATTTTGTTATTTTAGGAAGTGAATATTATGTAAATATTCTTTTTCTAAATAAAAGAATATGAGAGAATAGTTAGGAAAAAGAATTGGGATAGAATTTCTATGTTTTTTCCGGTTAAAATTAGGATAAGAATGGAGAAAAGCTTCAAGCTTTAAATCATTATGTAAAAGGGAAAAAGCTTGCTTTTTATAGTAGATAAGGAGAAAATCTATTCCTCATGTATGTATCCATTATTATTATAAATAAGGAGGCATCTAAGCTCTCATTTGATCAGAGAGAGGGGGCGGTGCCAGAATTATCATGATGAAGTTTTCTCTCAGCGCTTTGGAAAACTCGATGAGATTTTGTTAATATGAGTATATGCCATAATAGTAATTATTACTGTGTATTAAAGATTGAAATTACCTTTCTATTCTCCACTTAGCACTTACTATGTAGTGATGATGTATTACATAGTGTCTCATGTATTGCTGACCTGCGCATAAAGACATTACACGAAGGCGACTGCACAAAAAAAATTCACCTTCGCAAACCAGAGAGCAACAGACTCAAACGCTTATCTGTTGAATAAAAATATTTGAGGAGATGTGGCTTCTCTTTTTTATCAAATTATTGTCATCTCTGTTGAATCTAATTATTGGTGGAGACTGACCCATATTGATTTCTGCTGTATCTGCATCATAAAGTTTTAACATGGCGCAATCAATTTTCCTTTGATATATATTTAACTCTAAGCTTAGCTCGCACTGTATATGCTTCTTTAATTCTTTATTTTGGTCGAAGAATGAATTGTCAGTGCACCACTGTGCCCATGTCTGCCTGATCATGATTTCGAGGTGGAAGTGGCAGGATGGACATTCATTATCGAGCAGAGGAGAATTCTATTTACACAGGGGAATGATGGTGCCGTTTGAAGTTTTGGTATTGATTTGATACTGCGTGGATGCGCGTGTGAATATGATGGGGTCGAAGGAGCGCTGCGTGGTTTGAATCTTATTGTTATAACGTGGGTTGTATTTTGTATTTTCGTATAATGGGTCTAACCTGGTTACCGACTTTCACATTGAGGTAGCTGTCGGAATTTGCCAATGATATCCGTTTTACACACAACAATTGTTAGTTCTGGAAAGAGCCGTCGTATATAAGCTTCCGCATGACATGTTTTGAAAAACAGTTAGAGTTAATGTGCCAGCTATATAACACCGTTTGATGCATATACATATGCTTACATGGTATTTTCCAAGCAATTATGGAGGACAATCGTTTCATAGGTTTATGTTGGAAAGTGATTAAGGTGGAGATTCTATGCTAGCTAGGTGTTAGAGTGTCTGATGCAATAGGGACGGAACAAGGTTAGTTGATCTAATATGGGTGATGATTTGAATGTTAATGAAAGGGCGCATTTGTTTTATAATTTTTAAAAGCCTATTAAATGGAGTTAAGAAATAGTAATTCTTGAATGAAAGAGTGTGAATCGAATGGAGTTCGTAAACATACAGATGTGTGGAATTTGCCAGACATTGAGTTTTTGATTTGGTTGATAGTTAAAATGCATTCTCATATGCACAGTGTTTGAAGATCCTGGTTTATGCGGGTTTACCCCTGCATCAGGTGGTATCAGAGCCTGGCTCTGTTTTCATTGAAGAATGCTTGTTTTGTTTTTGATGAATGCAAGAAGGTTTTGTTGAAGAACTAAAGTGTATTTTTAAATTTGATGAGCAAGCATACAAAAATGCAGTAGAGAGGATTGCCGAGAAGACAAGATCGTGCAAGATCTTAAGAGGTGAGATGATTTTTGAGCTGAAATTTATGATTTAAGTTTATGGTTGCAGAGAAGGTGGCAGTGAACCTGGCATTCAACTGAATGCTAGATAGAGAGGATAATTACAGTGTGAGGTGAGTTGAAGAGACAACCTAGAGAGAGCAGAGGAGTGCTCAAGAGGTTCCAGAGGCAGTGAACCAAGTACTTACCAAAAGACCAGATCCGGAGGGAAGGATTGGTGAGGTAGGTGGCAGCAAGAGAGATTGTTGTTGCAGAGGCTAGTAAAACTCATGGTGAGTGAGAAACTCATGAGGAAGCAGTCTGCCAGAGGCAGAGGGAGTTTTTCTAGGGAGAGAAGAGGTTCAAAGAAATGCCATAGAGATGAGATGACTACAGGAGTTCGAGAAAGAAAGACTGCAGAAATAAAGGCACAATTGCAGGTACTGGAAGAATGGTTGCAAGAGCAGGAAAATCAAAAAGGAAAATGGATCTTTCCACTGAAAGGAAAGACAGTGATTTGGCAACAATTGCAGAGGAGGTTGAGACAAATTCTGATTGCCTTGTTGAAAAAGGGACTTAGAGTTCTTGTGCCAGAGATGAAATTTGAAAATTCCAAATCCAGATATATTAAAAGGAAAGTGTTGAAGGAAGAAGTCAGGACTAAAAAGTCTTGTAGTTTTAAAACTGATGAGTTGTGTATGTTTGCAGGTGCAGAGGAGGTTTCCATTGATGAAACAGAGGAGAAGATTATTGATGATTTCTCGAATTATTGGGCAGATCCAGATGAGCTGGATAATGTGGACTCTTGTGTTTGTATAGCTGACAATGATGATGTGATTACAGGTGTTCAGAAGGATGTGCCATCTTGTGAAACTCTTACAGCACAAGAGGAAGTTCTTGTGGATGTTGAGGAAGAGAATCAGTCTGAAGCACAGATAAGGGAAGTAACAGCTGATACTGCTAAACATTTTTTCCAAACTGAAAGTTTATGTATGAATGCAGGTGATGATGATATGCTTCAGCGATGTTACAGAGAAATTGCATTGTTAGAATATTTGTTGGAGAATCCACAATATGACAGGGAGATTGCAGAAGAAAGAGTTCAGTACAGTGAACAAGAGGGAAAAGTTGCAGATGAAATTACAGGTGACAAGAAAAGGAATGTTGCAGAGGGACAGGAAGATTGGGAGGCCGCAACATCCATAGTGACAGCTAAGACAACAGTGATATCAGTAGAAGAGGCACTGATGCCTTATATTTTTTATTCTAACAATTGTTTTGTGAGTACAGGTCACATTGAAGATGCTGGAGAAAATCTGTTAGACGAAGAAATTGAACTGATGAGGCAGATGATGATGAAGGAATCCCGGAAGAGACCAACAACACTGAAACAAAGAAGAAGCAGCAAAAGGAAGACAACAGAAGATTGCGAGAGTGCAGCTAGTGGAGCAAGGCAGCATAAAGTGTGGAGACCTGGAAAGAACAACAGAGAGAAGAAGCGACAAATGGAAAGTTGTAACAGAAGATATGGGATCCAGGCATACACAGATCCGAACACATGATCAGAGGATCATGATTAATTTTAAGGTTGGGTGTATGATGCAGGAGCATCAAGACCTTCTTCATTTGAAATATGGAATAAAAAGGGGGTGTGATAATTTTAATTATTTTGTTATTTTAGGAAGTGAATATTATGTAAATATTATTTTTCTAAATAAAAGAATATGAGAGAATAGTTACGAAAAATAATTGGGATAGAATTTCTATGTTTTTTCCAGTTAAAATTAGGATAAGAATGGAGAAAAGCTTTAAGCTTTAAATCATTATGTAAAAGGGAAAAAGCTTGCTTTTTCTAGGAGATAAGGAGAAAATCTATTCCTGATGTATCCATTATTATTATAAATAAGGAGTCAGCTAAGCTCTCATTTGATCAGAGAGAGGGGGCAGTGCCAGAATTATCATGATGAAGTTTTCTCTCAGCGCTTTGGAAAACTCGATGAGGTTTTGTTAATATGAGTATATGCCATAATAGTAATTATTACTATGTATTAAAGATTGAAATTACCTTTCTATTCTCCACTTAGCGCTTACTGTGTAGTGATGCTGTATTAGATAGTGTCTCATGTATTGCTGACCTGCGCATAAAGACATTACTCGAAGGCGACTGTACAAACAAATTCACCTTCGTAAACCAGAGAGCAACAGACTCAAACGCTTCTCTGTTGAATAAAAATATTTTAGGAGATGTGGCTTCTCTTTTGAATCAAATTATTGTCATCTCTGTTTAATCGAATTATTGGTGGAGAATGACCCATATTGATTTCTGCTGTATCTGCATCATAAAGTTTTAACATGGCACAATCAAATTTCCTTTGATATATATTTAACTCTAAGCTTAGCCGACACTGTATATGCTTGTTTAATTCATTGTTTTGGTCGAAGAAGGAATTGTCAGCGCACCATTGTGCCCATGTCTGCCTGATCATGATTTCGAGGTGGAAGTGGTAGGATGGACATTCGTTATCGAGCAGAGGAGAATTCTATTTACACAGAGGAATGATGGCACCGTTTGATGTTTTGGTATCGATTTGATACTGTGTGGGTGCGCGTGTGAATATGCTGGGGTCGAAGGAGCGCTGCGTGGTTTGAATCTTATTGTTCTGACGTGGGTTGTATTTTGTATTTTCGTATAATGGGTCTGACCTGGTTACCGACTGTCACATTGAGGTAGCTTTCGGCATTTGCCAATGATATCCATTTTACACGCAACAATTGTTAGTTCTCGAAAGAGTCATCGTATATAAGCTTCCGCATGACATGTTTTGAAAAACTGTTAGAGTTAATGTGCGAGCTATATAACACCGTTTGATGCATATACATATGCTTACAAGGTATGTTCCAAGCAATTATGGAGAACAATCATTTCATAGGTTTATGTTGGAAAGCGATTAAGGCGGAGATTCTATGCTAGCTGGGTATTAGAGTATCTGATGTAATAGGGATGGAACAAGGTTAGTTGATATAATATGGGTGATGATTTGAATGTGAATGAAAGGGGGCATTTGTTTTATAATTTTTAAAAGCCTATTAAATGGAGAGAAGAAATAGTAATTATTGAATGAAAGAGTGTGAATTGAATGGAGTTCATAAACATACAGATCTGTGGAATTTGCCAGACATTGAGTTTCTGATTTGGTTGATAGTTAAAATGCATTCTCATATGCACAGTGTTTGAAGATCCTGGTTTATGCGGGTTTACCCCTCCACCAACATATGAGATTACTTACCATGAAAAACACTAAGAGTCAGAGAATTTTGCAAAAATAATTACTAGTGATTCCAACCATTGGGTCAAATTTTAGAAACAAGTTTTAAAATTTGAAGTTTTTGATGTTTATGACTAGAACTGAGTGAAACTATTTTAACAAAATTTTGATCTTTTATTCTTTAAATTTTGTTTTATTTTATATATACATGTGTGTGTATTCATCAACCTAAAAGACCTTCAGTGCCTTGTTATTCCAACACATCACAACCTTATGTTTTTGCAAATTAGAGTAGATTTTGTTGCAAAATAGAGTAGAAAATTTTACAAGAAAAACTTCAAAACATATAGCACATAGGTTACCACTTTGAAAAAATGGTTGCCTAATTATTATATGTTTTAGAGTTTTTGACTAGAATCTAGATTATGGAGAGTTAACAATTCAAATTTGTGATTCCAGCAATATACAATCTCTTTTTTTCGATGTGGTTCATGAACCCCGAAGATCTTTGAGTCGACGGAATATATATATATATATATATATTATGTATAATATAGTTACTTTAGACACCTCATCACTTAATAATAAATATAAAATACAATAATAATAATAATAATAATTATTAGTATTATTATTATTGTTACTACTCAATTTAAAATCAGAATTAAATATTATTACTTATGTTACAAGTATTATTTAATAATAATTTAATTTTAAAAGTATAATAATTTGGTTAGTTACAAAGCATATATACTTGTTTTTTAATAATCTTTCATATATGTGTATATATATAAATCAGCAAATACATTTTTAATATTGTTCTAAGAAAATACATATTTAAAACAAGCAAATCAATTTATTGACCCGAGAGGAGGCTTATTATACAACTGAGTATGAGAGATGTTTGTAAAATCTAAATATTTTTTTTATTTAAATTGGAGTTGACATGTGTCCCATTTAAAATTAATATATAAATATATATAAACCATCACATATAATAAAAAACGAAACTGAATATGTTTTTTTAATCTAAACTGTTATAAAACATCAATAACTTCTCTTAGTGGTCATACTAAGGAGAAGTGGTAAAAAAATGTCCTTCTCACTCTCAACCATAAATAACGTATTTCAATATACACATAAAAAAACATAGTCTTATATCAATTTAGAGAAATAAATTAGTTAAAAGTTAAAGATAACTATATATACATTATATAAAGAAATTGAAAAAAATAATTATAGTTAAAACATTTTAAGCAATTCTCACTATTTTATGCTCAAGTAAATTTTGATCCATTTTATACATTAAAAAATGCAACATAAAAAATGGAAAATGACAATTTATATATAGATATATGATCAAATATGTCTAGGTGTAAAAATTTTATTCAAATTTTCCACTCTAAAAGAACTTTTCACCTTAGGAGATTTGATAATTCTCAGCTCTTCCTGGATCTGTAGCTTAGATGGATGTGTATTGGTTCATTGTCGGCTATTGCTGGATCTCTGGCTAAGATGGATCTATATTGGTTGATCCTAGAGGCTCATTCTACAACCCAGTATCAGAGAGATGTCTAATTATGTGTCTCTTCAACTTGGCATTGACATTTATCACTTTTAAAATTAAATAAATAAATAATAAAAACCATCATATATAATAATAAAAAAAATTAATATAGATGTTTGGTTTGTTTAATTAAAAGTACTATAAAAGATCAATAATATCTATAAGTGGCCATACTAAGAAGAAGTGGTAAAAAATTTCACTCTCACTTTCAACCATAAACCAAACATTTCAATGTCCATATAAAACAACATAATCCTATGTTAAAGTAGCTAAAAGTTAATTCTACAACCCAATATGAGAGAGTTGTGTACGTATGTGTATGTTCAACTTGTAGTTAACTTGTTTCCCTTAAAAAAAAAATAGTTAAATAATAATAAAAAACATCAAATATAATACGTGGAAGATCTATCCAAAAAAATCTATATTGGACTTAAGACTACCTTATCACCTAATAATAATAATAATTAGTATTATTATTACTCAATTTAAAATTACAATTAAATATTGTTATTTATATTACAAGTATTATTTAATAATAATAATTTAATTTTAAAAGTATAATAATTTGATGAGTTACAAAAGTATATATACTTGTTTTTTAATAATCTTCTAAAAAAATACATATTTTTAACCATCAAATCAATTTATTGACATGAGAGGAGGCTCATTCTACAACCCAGTATGAGAGATGTGTAAATATTTTTTTGTTCAAATTGGAGTTGACATGTGTCCTTTTTAATCTATATATATATCTGTGTGTGTGTGTGTGTGTGTGTGTGTGTATAAACCATCACATGTAATAAAGAACAAAAGTCAATATGTTTGTTTAATTCAAGGTATTATAAAACATCAATAATTTCTCTTAGTGGTCATACTCAGTAGAAGTGGTAAAAATATTTCCCTCTCACTCTCAACCATAAATAATATATTTCAATATACGCATAAAACAACATAATATTATATCCATTTAGAGAAATAAACTAGTTAAAAGATGTAGAAACATGGCCGAAGATAGGATTCTTCATCTGGATCCTGAACCATGGGTGAGCATTAACATGGGACTAACTGTAAAAAAAAGGAATGCAAAACCCATCGATATGTGTGCTTTGCCAAGAAAAGGAAGAGCCAATGGAGCACTTTAACAATGCTTTCAAATTTCAGTGATAACCTGTGGAAACAACACCATCAACTTTTGGAAATTAGAGACAGTAATCCAAACAACATGCAAGCAACAATAGAGAACTAGAGGAAAAAACCATACCAAAACACGATCCTAAACCTTGCTGATCTTCAAGGACGAAGGTAGAGCAAAAGTAGAAAAATGGAAATAGATAATCCAAAACATTAGAGAGACTATTCTTATCGAGAATTGGTTCGAGGAGGATTGGAAAAATAACACGAAGGAAGCAAAGATAATGACTCGCCTGAACCTAAAACCAAGCATATTGCATAAGCCTTCTAGGAAGCACCAAACCAACAAAGAGGAGGAAGCAAACCAATTCAGAAGACCACAAAAGGATTTCATCAAACTAAACTTCGATGGCACTGCTAAAGGGAATCTTAGTGAGGCAGGGATAGGAGGAGTATTCAAAGAAGATAGGGGGAGGACACTTATAATCTACATGATGGACTGTCCCAACACGAAAAGTAATGAAGTTGAGCTTCACGCCTTCAAAAAAGGGCTAGAAAGCGCAATAAGTGAGAAATATAAAAAATTACAGGTTGAAGGCAATTTGAAAATGGCGATTGAAATAGTAAAAAATATACAACAAGGAACTTAGTGGGAGAAGATCATCCAAAGTTGGAGAACTGCATGGCTAGTGCAGGATATCGGCAAACTAACCAGACAAATAGACTACATCCTCCCCACACACATTCGAAGGAAAGGCAATGCGGCATCTGACAACCTGGAAAATTAGGGAAGTAGCGAGGTAGGGAGAACTGTAGACATAAATGAGGAAGAGCTAAATCAGATGGAGGAAATGGAAAACTTAGTAAAAGTCCTAGAAAAAGATAAGGAAGGGGAGGGGATCCCTCGATCGAGGTGTAACACAAGAGAGGAGGAGGGACCCAGAGATGGGAGAGAGAAGGGAGAGGAAGCAGCCAAGTATGTGAAAGGACAAGTGAGGGAAATGGAATGAGAGGATAGAGGTGAATGAAAGTGGATGGGCAGGGCAGAGAAGGAACAACCCCCAAGAGAAGCATGGTGGAGACGAATAAGGAGGACAAGGAGGATGGCAGTGGGGCCAGTAGGAGGCCGGGCAAAAGAACGCCAACAAGTGGCAAGATGAGGGATGTGATCATACGACAAGAGTAACCATGAGTAAGTGAGCGTTAATGCAAGGAGGTGAAGTCAGGATGGAGGTTCACCATTCCAAGGTGATGGCATAGGAATTAGTGCAGGGAATGATGAGAGACAGGTGGTTGCAAAGGGGAAAGACACAAAAGGGGGGGAGGAATAAAACATAAGGGAAAATAGGCCATAAACAGACAGATGTAGAGGGAGGAGATGAGAACTAGAGTAAGGAAAGGTGGCTGAAGAATGACGGTGCAGTCTACAGATGGAACCAGAGCCAGTCCTGCAAATTGGTATGTTAATCCTCTAACCCCTAGCTTCGTAAGGCATAGGATGAATTTTTGCATTAATCAAGGAAATTTTTTCAGGACAAGTTATGAGTTTGGTAGGGAGGTACTCAGGAATTTTTGGGACACTCGTTGGACAAAAACTGTAGAATGGGCAATGAAAATTTTGGGGAGTAAGTTAGAAATGGAGGGAATAGATTCAAGGAAGGGAAAAGTCTCCACCACAAGAAATTCTCAGAAGGAAATGAGGAAGAGCAAGATCATAATGATCCCCATTAGAAACTCCAAGATAAGACCAGAAGGAAAAATGGAAAAACCTCGAAGAGAAAATAGAACCGAGAAAAGAGGGAAACAGGGAAACATAAGATATCTAGGGGTGGAAGAAAATAGGGTCAACATTCTAAGGGAAAACATATCCATGACCAAGACTCCCTATGATGCGAGAAACAATAAACCAGCCTACCTTGGGGGTGAACTTAAGTGGACACCTCGGTCATCTTGTTTGAGCAACGTATGTTACCACAAGGGAGAAACTTCAAGAATACTAAGAATGGAACGAACCCACAACTATGAGAGGAATGGGGAAATTCTAAAAGAAATTTCGCAGAGCATAAGTTCTGGCATATATTTTTAAAAGGGACACAAGTAAAAGGTAAAATGATTTGTTTTATTATTATCGAATTGATAATCGTAATGGTTTTGTGATAGGTCTCACCTCACACCATGCCCGACAAAGTGAACAAAAAGAAGCGGAAAATAGCAGGAACACAGAAGTTAAAACATTAAAACATTTTAATCACTTCACACTATTTTATGCTCAATTAAGTTTTGATCCATTTTAAACATAAAAAAATGATGAAAATTACAATTTATATATAGATATATGATCAAATTTGTCTAGGTGTAAAAATTTTATTCGAATTTTCCATTCTAAAAGAAGTTTTCACCTAACGAGATTTTATCCTTCTCGGCTCTTGCTAGATTGATGGATCTATATTGGTTGATCCTAGAGGCTCATTCTACAACCTAGCATGAGAGAGATGTGTAACTATGTCTCTCTTCAACTTTGAGTTGACATGTATCACTTTTAAAATTAAATGAATAAAGAAATAATAATAAAAACCATCATATATAATAATAATAATAATAATAATAATATATAGGTGTCTGGTTTGTTTAACTAAAAATATTATAAAACATCAATAATATCTCACCATACTGAAGAGAAGTGGTAAAAAAATTTGACTCTCACTGTCAACCATAAATCAAACATTTCAATGAGCATATAAAACAACAAAATCTTAGGCTAAAGTAGTTAAAAATTAGTTCTACAGCCCAATATGACAGAAATGTGTATGTATGTCTACGTTCAACATGGAGTTGACATGTGTCCCTTTTAAAAATATATATATGTATTAATTAATTAGATAAAAATAAAAAGCGGGAGATATAATAAAAAATAAAAATGAATATATGTGTTTGGTATTTTTAGTTAAAAGTATTAGAAAACGTCAATAATCTCTCTAATTGACCATAATAAGGAGAAGTAGTAAAAATATTTTCCTCTCATGCTCAACCATATAAAACAACATAATCTTATATCAACTTTATAGAGAAATAAAGTAATTAAAAGTTTT